>JASGCC010000723.1:0-58564 GCA_030067915.1 Hydractinia echinata
TGTAAACACGTCTGTTTTGTTTCTTATCATATATATACACAACATATATACGAACTTGCTAGATTACTAGGAATTCCAGCTAGGATAGTGACCCCGCAGAGAATAACATGTTGTGGAATAGAAGCGCTATGCATCATGCTAAAACGATTAGCATACCCATGCAGATTAGTGATATGGTACCTTTTTTTGGAAGAGATCAAACTGAATTATGCATAATATTCAATTATGTTCTCAACTTTCTGTATAATAATCATCATCATAGATTAGAATCATGGAACCAGTGGTTTTTACAACGAAGAATGTTACAGCTTTATGCCCAGACCATCCATCACAAAGGTGCTCCCTTGCATAACTGTTTTGGTTTTATAGATGGCACAGTTATACCTATATGCCGACCTAAATTGAACCAAAGAGTTGTATACAATGGACATAAAAGGTTGCATGCGCTCAAATTTCAAAGTATAGCTCTTCCTAATGGTCTCATTGGAAACTTGGCTGGCCCGTTTGAGGGAAGGAGACACGATAGTACAATGCTATATGAATCAAGTCTTCTTCAAAACCTTCAGAGAGTAGCATTCCACAATGGACAACCGCTATGTGTTTATGGAGAACCAGCTTATCCCTTGAACGTTCATTTGCAAGCTCCTTTTCAAACAGCAAATATAACTCCAGATCAACAAATGTATAACAAAGCCATGAGCAAAGTGAGGATAAGTGTTGAATGGCTTTTCGGAGATGTACGAAATTATTTGAAATTTGTAGATTATAAAAAGGGCTTGAAGCTTGGACTTTCGCCAATTGGTAAATTTTACATTGTCAGTGCCCTTTTGCAGAATGCACATACATGCTTATATGTAAACATTGTGTCAGAATATTTTGATTTACGACCGCCAACCCTGCAGGAATACTTTCAATGAAAAATATTGTTCTTTCTTATAGCTTATATATATCATGAATAAAAACATCTATAATATAAAACATGTATGTCATGTACAAAGATGTGTAAAATATGTATAGTAATAACAGAATATGATGCATGAAAAGAAAAAAATTATGTATGCTGATATGTGCAAATAATAGGCTGTGTGTGTAAGACTATTTTAGGAATCATATAAACAAAATGAATCAACATAAAAATATCTATATACAGTAAAACAAGTCTCTTGAATCACATTACATATCCTTCCTCACCAATGCTTCAATCAAAGCTAATGTTTGGTTTTGTTGTTGGGCCATCATGGTCTGAAACTGCTCAGACTGGCTCTGCGATTGCTTAGCGAATACTTCCAACACATCATTATTATGCCGCTGCTGATGCAACAACATTTGCTGGAATTCGTTCCTTGCTTTAGTATTTGACTCGATTTCACGTGTTTTCAGTTCTCAATCACTTTCGATTTTTTCTTTTAAAAACGATAATGTATCAATATTAGATCTTCTGGTCTTCTTTTCCTTTGCAGGTTCATCTTCATTTTTTCGCTTTTTGGTCTCCTTAAAAGTTTCCATAGCAGTTGAACGTATGTCAAGAGCCTTCTGTTTCTCTTGGTTTTCTATTTCATTTTTTGCAGATTTTTCTTCCTCTTTTCTCATCTCAGAGTCTGCACTCATATCCATCAAGTCTTGTAACAGTATTTCACTTTCAGTGGGTTCAGAACCACCAATACCAGTTGCTTTTTTTTCTGCATTATTTTGTGCAGAAAATTTCTTCATAAGATTTGTTATTCTATCTCTGACAGCACGTGCGGTGACCATAAAACCATCAATTGCATTAAGATTTGTGGCAACAGCCTGCCAACCATTCGATCTCTCTCTAGAACCAGAATTATGTGTGAATAAACCACTGGCCGCAACTTCTCTCATCATAAGTACATCTTTATCTTCAGTCCACCGCATGAAATCTCTATATGTAAAAATACATGAGAAATGATTGAAGAAAGTGAACGCAAAAAAGCTAAGCTACAAAAGCCTTCTTCTTTTGTGTAAACTCCAAAACATAAAAGAAGCAATATTTTCGTAGCTAGTCCTAGGTGGGTTATCTATATCTTGACAAAAGTCTATATTAACCCTCCTTCATAGAAAATGCCCTCAGGAAACTCAGGAATAAACATTATCAAGAACTTTCACTTTCCACAACGTTTTCCAGCAACAAATTTGACTTTCGTTTTCATCCTTCGATGAAAAAAGATTGTAAACATTCTTAAAGTTTCTCAACAAACATACAGAAAACTTGTTTGTACATTCAGTACATATACTGACTTCATACTAATTGAAATAAAGTCAATATACAATTTTTTACTTACTTTTTCTTGCCCGATGAAGAATTTTCCGCAGCCATTTTATCCACGTTTCACAGAACGCCCAAAACAACACTTTTGAGGTCGTGAACGCAACTCCACGATAGAGGACGCACAGATTTTTGTAGATTCCAGTCCCTTTTTGCTCAGGTGATTCCCCGATCGAAGTCCGCGTCCTCTTGCTAAAACAGCCTATTCTAACAAAAATAGGTTCCCGTAACATATTCCTATTTACAAGTAACTCTCCATCGTAGAGTCCACAACATCACAATTTCTTTAAAAGTAATTCTGAAAATGTTATTTTAAATAAAGCATATCAATGTTTACCGGTCTCAAAAAGTTAAAGTTTGTTTGTTCTTATTTATCGCCCATTTTTGTGTTCTGGGACCGAGGTTGCTACTATCACATTCAATTATAATTCGAATATAAAATGTAACAAGAAAACAAACTGTTGCTGTAGAGTATAAAAAGTTGGTAGAAATAATTTTGTAAAGAAGAAAAATGTACGAATGTAGCGTCACAAAGAGAATTGATTGGAAATGGATCAGACAATTGTATACATTTTCAACATGGTTGCAGTGCAGAATCCGAAAAAGCAACAACTTTGTTTATTGCTGAACATAAATGTGCATTGTAACGGACATGAAATATTTTTAAATATAAGCACTTTTACAATAAGTTACAAAAAACGTTCCTATAAATTATGTGAAAATTGGCCATTTTATCAGAATTCGACCAATTTACCTGATTTAGACCTGTTGTTGGTCAAGACATCAAAACAAAATTTCAACCTCAATATGAAAATTGGCCATTTTATCAGAATTCGACCAATTTACCTGATTTAGACCTGTTTGGTTGGTCAAGACATCAAAACAAAATTTAACCTCAATATATCCTTAACCGTTCGTCAGAAACATATGATCCCATGAATTTTCTCGATCGATATTTGAAGCTTTATTTAATAGTGGCAACAACCCTAAAAATGTCTATAAAATGTTTTTGGAAAAGTATGTGTTGAGTCATAGTAATGAGGATAAATATTTTTATGATTTTATGACGTATCTATTTGTATGCTTCCTTTCTGCCCTCCTAGAGAATTTAAACTGTTGTTAAAAGTTATATTTATATTAAAAAACTTCTTTCACTTTACACATATAAAAAGTTTTATTTCATGGGTTTGCAAATGAGGCACTGAGTACATTTTTTACGCCAGATGTTTATTTTTATTTCAACCCTATCTTAGCTGCATTCTTTTAGTATTGAAAATATACTTTTATAGTTCTCTTTGAAATATAGAAATATTGATGTATGAAAAGCGAAAACAATTTTTTACAATGCTTCACCTGTTTTTATTACGCCTTTCTGTAACTTTAGATACGGCGTTTGATGGTTTGCTTTGTGAGTTAGCTGATGTTACCATTATCTTTCAAAAATTAAGTCCCTCCTTGATGTAAAATTCCAACAGTGCGATAAATATGAATAAATGGAGAAAATCTTTTTATTTTAATGCAATACCTACGCCTAAAATTTCCAATAGCAAAAAGCTAGTCCCTAGCAGTGGGTATGGGCACGAACTAATAAAATAAAAAAAATAAAAAATACTTTCGCCTACATTTATTTTCTGTTTTCCTATTCGCATAAGTTATTTATTTTATATTGATCGAAATACCAAGTTGTGCCTAACCAGGGAGAAAAAAAAAAAGAAATAGATTTTTATGAAGCGTAATTTTGGCAAAGAAAATAGAAAAAGCGTTCCGCTATGTTGTGTTTATTTCATTTCTTTTTTTTATAGCACAAGACATTCTATTTTTATGGCTTTCCTCTCTGCGTTTTTGTCTAATTATTATTAGATTTTTCTTTTCTTTAATTCTATTTACAAAAACAAAAGTACTTGGTATAAAAACCAAGTTCGCATTTTTGCATCAAATGTTGTGATACCATTAAAGGGTATATGACGATTCAAATGAAGCGAAAGCAAGTCTTATCAAGTGCCACATCAATAACGTAAGAAAATATTTTTTTGCAAAGAGAAGCGTGTATACCGAAGAATGATTTTATTTTGCTGACTTAATGTCTAATTATTTAATTGGGTTTCACAGAAGCAAACTAACCGTAAGCCTATGATGTTGCTACTCGTAGCTATCATAACATTGACTAGCTGGCGTTAAACGCCAAATTGAGCCCTTAAGTCCAGATCAAGCATGCAGCGCATTCGGGCTGAGACAGATATACTCTACGCGACACATGTGTTGCCCACTGGATGGACTAAGATCATTGCGTTTACTCTTCATTGACTCTTTCAACTAACTAAGGCATCGTCAAATGGGTTAATCTACAAGTGGTTCTCCGCGGGGGACTAACACACGATTCATAGCGCGTTGGTAAAAAGGTGAGCTAATCCGTCGGTGGACTTATCCGTGGAGAAATATGATATTTGTGACGTCTTTAGCCAATCACGATTTATAAAACAAGCATTTTCCTTGTTTTCAGGATAGTAACTTGTTTATTTTCAGTTCCATAGCTATTATAGGTAACACCGTCAGGTATTTATAATATTTATCAAGCGATAATAAAGGTGCTTTATTTATAGTCTTTATCAATAATCAAAATCTAAAAGGTAGATACATACACTCGTTCACGAACAAGAGCTATTGCCGCAACCTATTAATTTAAAATTAGGCTTGGTATCCAGCTAAAACTTTAATATTTACGGTTTAGCGCATACATACTGGTTAAGTATGACCTGTTTGAGTTTATACACAATCTTGATCGTCAGGCTGCAAAATCGCTACTTTCATACACGTCTAAACCAGGTGGGTAACGGTTAAGGAAGAAACAAATTCAATTCGTACTCACAATGCACGTCACAAGCTTGGACTCTACATTCAACCTCGAGCTTTATATTTCACAGTAAAACGTCAAAACCGTCAGTGTATGTGTATTAAAAATACGCAAAATACCAACTTTGAAAAATAATAAGTCTGTCGCTGCTTTTACTTGCGCAACTTTTATTATAAAATAAATGAGTGAGAAACAAAAAGACAATATTAGTTTTGATTTTTCGTTATTAATTTTAAAAAGTTCACTAATTTGCTAGATGTGTTAAATGAAAGTCATATAGTTTACCACTATTCATATTGTTCAATGTTTATCATTTCTATGTTCACGTAATAATGAACGAAGAAACACAGAATTAACTCTTTGTGGCTTTTTTTGTGACTTTCTAATATATTTCCCTTAACCATTTTGTTTTTATAAGCATCCTGATAAAAATCCGAATAAATTTCTTGCACGCGATAAATATGGCTTCAAAAAGTACGCCTAGAAGATTGGTCAAAACTTTAAAGAATCGTGGACTTCTTTATAAGCCTTACTTACACGGTATATCATACTTCAACGGAAGAACGAACAAGTACTGTATCCTAAATTCATGAATTCCATAAATTGTCTCTCATTTACGATTTCTTTCATTTTAAATGATCTTTATTGTTGCTTGAGGATTAGATACTTCAATTTTCATACATTATACTTTTATACTTCTTTAATGGTTGAAGGCAACAAAGACACTATGCTATGTTCGCTTGGTAACATTAAATAACCCTTAGAATACACGCCCGGTTTTAAAAAGATAATTTGCTTGGTCGAAAAATAATGAGCTTTCAAGGTAGAACTTGCCATTGGTGGTTGAGGAAAATATATTGGCGGTTCGCGTTTGGTACCTTTGCGTACCCATATTCATT
This sequence comes from Hydractinia echinata, assembly GCA_030067915.1. NCBI lineage: Eukaryota > Metazoa > Cnidaria > Hydrozoa > Anthoathecata > Hydractiniidae > Hydractinia > Hydractinia echinata. The sequence continues at coordinate 6,035 of JASGCC010000723.1, forward strand.
TAATTTCGGCGCCACAAGGCACGAAAAGTTTTTAAACCGTGGCGGTGACTCAATCTTTTTAGAATAAAACGACCATGGGTTTTCATGTTCCTCCGTGGTTTTCGATCAAAATCTAACTTTGTTTTACGTGATTTCCAGGGTTATATTATTATCATACCGTTTTGAAGTATAGTATCATCTTGGTAACTGTATAGTCACGTGCTTGGTTGAACTTTAACCAAGTTAAACTAAACGTAGTCAGCTTTTTCTTTCGTTCGTTTGGACGTGCTGATGTTGCTGCTGCCAGCTGGTGGTTAACACAAAGAAATTAGTGTGAGTATTTGATTATTGCTAGGGTTAATGCGTCAATACAGCTTTGAAATCTAGTTCCCAAATCAGTAGCCAGCTTTATTTTAATGTTGTAACTAAACTAAAAAGCATACCATATAAACACTAGCTAGTAAGCTAGATAAAATTCAAAACAGAGAATCAATATTTGTCTGGGAAAAAGTTCCTATTTGGGAAACGTAATTGTTTCTTATTTGAGCAAGCGTTATCCTAACAGATGAGCATGACTGTCCCTACCTTTCTTGCGCGATAACGTTCACCGTGGCAATACGATTATAATCTTCATCTATGGTTTCAATTTTTCAATTCAGTTTAGAAGGGATTCTCGCGCATCAGCGGAAAGACATTTGAAAAATTGACAGCTAATAAAATGCAAACGTTAAGTGAAGAAGGTTAAATTATGGTGAAAAAGGTTTTTGCTTTGGCTAGTGCCATTTTTTTTTCACTGTGAACCAACCTCATCATATTGCAAAAAAAAAACATTCTGCATGTTTAACCTCGTTCCTCCAAGGCTTTTCTTCGCTTATGATATTCTGAAGAGACGGCTCCTTAATAGGTATAGAAGGGCCCTGGGGACGAGGTTGATTATAAAGTTGACCTTTCTGAAAAAAACTGGATAATGGAGTCAAATAAGACATGTTATGAACAAAAGGATAGTTAGTTTACGATATGAGGCACAGAAATATGAATGTATCAATGCTATTGATACTAGGGATAGCCACTGGAATGCATTTTATGATTTGTGTTTTCAAGATTTTGCAATTTATTCATATTGCCACGTGAAAACGTCGAATGATTTGATATAAAACCTACCTACCTAAGGATAACGTTGATTCGCGCGGCAATATGTATTTGGGCGTGACCCCTAAAATTATCAGCCTATAATAATAAGTTGATGTACTCAAAGTCCTAAACATTCTACTGTCTTGTTTTAAACTTAAGAACTCATCAAAAGAACCCCAACACGTTAGCTATTATTTTGCTTGCGGTGTCAGACACTACGTTTTCCCCTTAGAAAACGGTCAGATAGGTAAAAATTTTGTTTTAAGTGATTTCTCGAAGGCAGCCCATGGGTTATGTGAGATTGCTTTTTTTAGACCCAAGCTGCATGATTGAAGTGAACAAGATAGAAAAAGCATCACACATATTTCCAAAGTAACAGACGCAAATGCAAATAGTCAATGACAAGATTATGCGATTGTGCTATATTTTATAAAATGTTTATTTTCAGCTAATATATATTGTGATCAAATTCCCAAGAAACCATAATTTCTGAACCCTAAACCTTTTGGTGTTTAAAGTCGTTAAAGTAATAAGTGATAGAATTTCTGTCATTTGACTTTCCACTCCTTCTTAAAAAAAACAAATGAAATCTAGTGAAAAGATGCTTACACTTTGATATTAAATAAATTGATATGGACAAAAATAAGATTCCACTGAATATATTCTTCACAGATGCATTTGCTGCACGTTACTGTCAAGTTATTTTTTTTTTTGAAGTTAGATTTATTTTAACTATAGTAGTTAATTATTTAGCCTGTAGTTATTATTTTGACTCAATTACATCCAATTAATGATAGTTATAGAGTTTCCATTATCTAATTTGTTCATTCTTCATACATGGATCTAGAAAAGCCAGCCAGTGCACAGCGAAAATTCTTAAAACCATAGGGCTTGTTCTCTTCCAAACACATGCGCAGAACCTTTTATAAAACCTTACTCTTTAGGAGTTACGGCAGTCCAACAGTTCATGTAATACATGTACTTTTTTGACAAACAATACTGAATTCCTCTTTTTTGTCTGCTTTAGTTTATTTAATGCTCGAAAAAAACAATTCTTTCATTTTTTGTTCAGAATTTATCATACTTACTAAAATCCTCTTTTTTTCGGCAATAATAAAATATACTAGTGCAGTGTAAAACACGTGGGTAGGCGACCGCCAGCGGGCTGTACACAATATTCTGAATGTATGCATTTATCATGCAAGATTTTTCGAGTGCGAAATATTCAAACCCCCAAAATTCGCGAAAGTTTTTTCCGCGAAACTTCGTAAGAATTGTCTACCTGACAAGTTTCAACTTTCGCGGTTACAAATTTTCGCGAATAAATCTTTATTTTACATTTCGCGGGTTCGGCAAATATGTTTTTTTCTTTGCTAGCGTTCCATCGGACCAAGCGCACGCGTGAGTTGATGGAGATAATGCTTTTTTTTATGGAGTTAATTAACTCCGTCATTCTTCGCCACTCATTTAAAAAATGGTAGACGTTTGCAGCAAGTCAAGATTTCAGTCCCTTCACTGCTGGTGTGACCGCCTTCAGGCGGTCGATTAAAATCTTTAAAATAAGACTCTATGTGAAAAGTTATACATGCAAATAATACTTAATTCGTGCAGGCCAAATACTATATGAATAGAAAATAGAATTAATAATTAATTAGATTTATCTTTCAGAAAAATTTGTGTAACTAATATGTATTTGAGTTTGTTTACATTTCAGCAAGATGTTGGTGGGAGGAAAGTTTTATCTTCTCATTTCTTTGGTTTGTTCCTTGGATTTACAGATCGATGGTAGCGTGAGAATTATCTCAAAGAAAGGAGATATAAACATAGCAGTATTTCTATCTTTGTGTCTGGACAAAAGATTAAACGTAGATTCCCTGCTGATGTTGGAAGCTATAGATTCGCAAATAAATAGAAATAACCTGTTTTTAAAACTTCTTCTTCAAAGGAGAACGTATGGTGGAATAACATCAGGCTACGTGATTTACGATGCATGCGGTGAATCTGAAAATGCAATGAAAGATGTTTTTGATATTGGTTTGGAGCATGTAAACACCTTGTCCAGAAGTAACCGTAGTTGCTGTGCTGCTTTGCCTTCGCGCAAGGATGAGATACTCGTATTAGCTAACTTGGGAAGAGATGAATCGTCTTTGTTAATGAATTTATTGCTAGTTGCGAAAAAACCATTTGTTCTACTATCTCGTGACAACTGGCATTATCGTTATGATCAATCCAATAAAGGCAATTATAGATCACATGCTCAAAACTTTGATGTATTTAAAGTATATGTTAAGATTATAAAAGAGATGAAATGGAAAAATTTTGGTCTAATTTATTCTAATAACTCCTATGGCGTAACAGGGTATTTAAGGGCACTGGATATATTTAAGAAGAAGTACTTTTGTTTCAGTGTTTATTACATGTTTACTAGTGGTACTCATAATCAAAGTAATGACGCTGTAATGAAAACACTTAAGAGGGATGCACACATTGACGTTGTTATATTGTGGCTAACAGGCGAAGATAGCATCAATTTCTTTCACCTAGCGAAACAGTATTCAATATATAACAGAACTTGGTTGGCAGGTCCTGCCATTTCATATCTTCCCTTATCTTATTTTCGATCATTTGAACCATTTGTGATACAAGGAATGATAATCGTCAAAAGAAAGACTGTTTCAAATTTTAAAAATTTACTAACGCCGAGAACTGTAGCCAAATGGAGTGAAATTACCAATACTACAACTTTGCAGAGCCATAACAAAACATTTTTTGAGTCCTATGCAGAAGAAATAACACCGCATACCTTTGATTTGCTGCAGGGTACTGTGACTACTCTAATGATATTTCAACATGATATATGGAAACATATCCACAAGCATTACTCAAAACCTAATAACTATATTATTAACCAAATTCGAAGGCATTCCGTGAACTTTGAACCTACTCAAATAAACGTTGCAGAAATACAAATTTTACAAATCAATCAAATAAATCGGACAGTACATTTTATAACTGTCGCCACTGTGGAAACTCGTGACGTAGTAGTGCGTATTTCTAAAATCGGAAAAAGTGTTTGGGCAGGATACAAAGACACAGTTCCAGTATCAAGTTGTCACGATATTTGTCAGGCAGGATTTGAGCCCATCTATACAAATAAAAAATGTTGCTTTATATGTGAAAAGTGCGAGGAACAGTGTTATAAGCCAAGCCATGGCAAAACAAAGTGTTTAAAGTGTCCTCCAAATACAGAATCAAACACAAATAGAACGTTATGTTCTCCTTATACAAACAAATACATTACATTTAACTGTGAGGCAGCTTATGTTGTACTAAGCTTAATGGCGGTTGGTGCAATCGTTAGCTTAATGTTCGTTATTTTATTCGTAAGGCATAAAGCAACACCAGTTGTTCGTTCATCAATTTTTTCGTTATCCATAACGCAATTATTTACTCACCTTATTCTCTTTTTGGCACCGTTGGCGTCAATTGGTCAAATAAATGACACATCTTGCATAATTACATTAGTGATGCATGGTCAGTTAATATGCTTCCTGTTATCAATCATATTCTCAAAAACCATGTTCCTTGTAGGTGTTTTCCAAAGCAAAACAGTGCTTGCACGCTCCACTATAGTAAGATCTTTTCAACATGTCTGGCTGTTGATAATTCAAATAGTTTATGGAGTGATTGTCACTGCTGCTCTTTATTATACACCAAATGGTATTACTCACGTGAAAAACAAAGACACGCTTGTTAATGAACTTATATGTGAAAATTCTACTCTGATGATATCTCAATTTACTTATATATTACTTTTGACCACTGTTTGTATGGTTCAAGCCTTTCGTGCACGACAGCTACCTTCGTATTACAATGATGGAGGAAAGATACTGTACGCATCATTTGGCGTCATCCTAACATTAATCATAGCTGCATTGTTGCATCCAAGTTTAAAAAGCGTCAATTATAAATTTCTCCATTTTCAGCTCCTTACCTGGCTGATAAATTCTTGTATTTTGTTTTTCATGTTTGCATTTAAAGTATGGATAATTATCTTTAAGCCAGAAAAAAACAATATTCGAGCATTTAAGAAAGTATTGTACAATAACACAACAGAGAGAGTAAACATAAAAATTACGAGAAGAGAAAACCGTCAAAACCCATAAAGTGATAAGTTGTTGTGAATATTTGTGTTTTAGTCTGCATATATTGTTTATAGTATCGTTTTGGTGACAGGACCGAAGATTTAACAAACGACCCCACTGATTTAAAGCGTGTAAACAAGTTGGACGTATCATGTTTAAACCAGGCTATCCTGCGTAAACATAAATGGAACAAACACAATAGCATAATTTTTTAACATTTCTGAAGTGAACATATAATAATCACACATAATTGAATCAGAAAGGTACAGCAATAAAAGTACAGCAGATCTTTATTTGAAGCAAGAGTAAAAAATCTAGAGTACTAACAGTATTGATAAAATAGTACGCGTAAGATTTTTAATTTGATCTGAGATATGCAAAACAATCTTAATTGTTACCATATTTGTCTGTAAAAAGTGAGGCGTGAGATAGCCATCTCAAAAAACTTAGTTAAACTCTAGCACAATTTAACTAAGCGTTGTGGAGATTTTTCGATATCCAGAACGAGGGCAAATTAGCTGGACGAACATAAAGCAATTAAAGGCAATGGATATGTTGTTTATGTAAGGACATCCTACATAAAATTCTGTAAATGTAAACTAACCATAAAATATATAACTTGACGGTATATCTTTTCTACCTTTATTGTGTTAAATTGGTAATTCCATTATATTTTGCGTGGGCATAAATTGTCCATATGATTAAGTACTGAAATAATGTGACCTTTCAATTGGACGTGTGTTAGAAATAAATTTTGGGGAAATTTTGAAAAATGCTGACCTGGTAGATGTGAATGTAATAAAATGTTGTATTACTTACATAAGAGAATTGGAGTAACTATATCGCAATGCAGATCTAACTAGCCTTTTAAGACGGAAAGTTTAGTTTTTCTCCAAAGAATAAGAAGTCCGTAGTTTACATGTATCTTGATCACAGGTGGTTACCAGGGTGTAGCGAAGGTCATATGTACTTGGGCTAAAACAGAGATAAGATTTGAAGGAAACAGCGATACAGCCAAATAACATTATTTTTGTTCCCAATGACGACGATTATTAAAAAATGCCACATTATACACAACTACGACGTTTAGTAACATTAGCACCAATATTTTTGGAAAAAAAGAGTTTTTATCAACATCTCTAAAATAAAAATTGTTTTTAAAGAAATGACCTCCTTCTTGCATTTTAAAGTCGTCATTTAAATTACCTTTTTATGCGAAACATTCTTTTGGTCATTCAGTCCACAAGGTAACACACGCGAGAAATTAAAATATATGAAATTGGAAAATGTCCTATTTTTGGCATGTGTGTCGTCATTTCTGATCCATATGACGTCAGTAAAATATTTTTCCTTGGAATGACTAGTTCACATGGAATAAGGTATTTATGGCTTAACCCTATTCCAAATGGGCCCTCTATCAATTTTTTTGCATATATTTTAGCCCTGATTTTTTCTGACTTTTACTAAAATTTATAAGGAGACATTTTGACTTTAGCATTCATTCATTTTACTGACGGTACTAAAAAATATTACTCTTTTAGTTATATTTTCACGTCACTAATTTATTGTCATACAATCAAATTAAAAAGTTGATAAAAAATAAACTATATAAATTTGAAGCTGTGTGATATGATCTTAAACTTTCGATGTTTCAGTGTCTATTTAATTGAGAAACGTAAATTGGATGGGCGTCGTTGTTAAGAAGAGTTAAAATACCTGAAAGCCGATCGACTGGAACAACAGTTAGTGGGTCAATTGTTTTACTTGTGTGTGGCCAGTGACCAACAAATAGTTCATAAATCCTTACATGACAACGGTCGGTACTTGTAACAAAATTGCATTTTCTCTTGACCTCGTTTTGCTTCCTCTTTCTTTGTCCCACCTTAAGTATTTTCTTCCGTTCGTATCGACACAAAGTTTATGTCGTTTATATGTTTTACCAGTATTTGACTTTGGGTTTATTCCCCATTTCAAGTTGTTTTCGTTCGCTGTTATGTTAAATTCTTTGTCAGTTTTGAAGTTTACTTTTTCCCATTATCATGATGAACTTTTTGCCGTGCGTTCATGAATAAATTTATTTTGTGCTGTTTGTAGAAATGGTAATTTTCAGGTTTTTTTAGCTGATCCAATTCACATGTTGATAGATCGAGAACATCAGGAGTGATCAGAATTAATTTCTTTCCCAAAAAGTTGCTAAATCTTGATATGCCAAAACAAAAAAATTCTGATCTCATCGTCGATTGTAGAGATATTTTTTGGAACAGACGTCAAAGTTTATGGTGACAACAACTGTATTCCAAAATCGAAATTACTCTGCAGTTCTTCAATGATACTTGAATAAATCATGTTCTTGTTTCTATAGCCTTGAAAAAAGTTGTTTTGTGAAAATATTTATTGAAGTACAATTTCAAGATTTGTATGTAGCTATGTTACGATTCTCCAGCAATGTTATATGTTTATATTTATAGCAACAATTAGGATTGGTGTGAGGTTAAAAGTTATACCGTGCTGTGTTAAGGCTTTTTAGCCAGAGATTATTTTTTCAAGGATGTCAGCATTCACCGAAAAGTGAATGCAGAAGAATAAGAGAAAAAGTATCTCCTAGATTTGGTATTAAGTTTTCAGCTTTGAGTCCCAACACAAATGAAACAGCATGGCAAAACCTTATCTCTATTAATATTGAAAAATGTCCATCATTATTAAAAGAATTAAAAGGACCTACGAGCGCCCCAGCAATGAAGGTCACTGATATTTTATAATTGATGATGCCTTGAAAATTCCAAGAGAAGTGGAAGGTGCAACACTTCATGTTTTTAAGCACAAGTTAGTTAGAACAAATTCGGGAGTTGCGGAATTCAAATCAGGTGGTGTTATGGTGAGTGATTGTTCTAAATAAATTAAGGCATTGTATAGCTATGCAAACAAAATCCTAAATTATTTTGTTTTACAAGCATAAATTCTTATAAATAAACCACACATTTTGCAAACTTCAACAATGAGAAATTAATTTATATCAAACCAGGTCACACACGTCCATTAATACTGCGAAAAACAAAACTAAATTTACATCACTTTTGTATATTTTGCGTGAACTGACTTCCTGCACAAACTTCTCAGTTTTGGCTAAATTATCAAAATTTATATTGTGTGCATAACATCAACAGGAAAAGCAAATGTTAAAACTGAAACTACATCTAACTTGTGGAAATGTGGGACGTTTATTTGGCACTCGAGAGTACTAGCCAGAACAACAGACAAATATTTGTGTTTGTAATGTGAAAAATTTGCCACAAAAATTCTGATGTTTCTCTGTTATAAATGTAGCTGAGTTAGGTGCACCATTGAGTGTCAGTGCAACAAGTCTTGATAGCCTGTTTAACGTTTAAGTGTGGGTAGGTGATCGGCACAACTATTATTTTCTTACGATTAGTTTTTAGAAGTTTCACAAGAACTTTAAACTAACTTCAATAAGCATTAAGCCTAAAAGAGCGCATCATTGGCTTGTCCCCAATTGTAACAACATGGCTTATCACACTAAAGCGGTCATTTAAAACAAGTAAAAACACTTTTAAGTTTTATATTGAATTTTATCAACTAGTTTCGACACATTACAAATGTCATAATCATGATACAGTTAAATTTTGATTATGTTACAAGTGTTGTATATAAATTTACAATTCCTATGTGAATATTCACTATATAAAATAATAAAAAAATACACAATAATTACAACGCTTTATAGTAATGCGTTAAAATCTAATTACAATATGTTAAAAAATTAGCTAAATAGTTAGACGATACAGTATAAAATATCTTACGATCAGTAAAAGTGCGAAGTACCAAAAACGTTAAAAAGTTAAGTAAATAGAAACCAGGCCAAAAGATATGATAGATAGGGGTGGAAACCGGAGAAGTAACGAGAAACCAATCACACCGAAATACTTACGAAAACGTGCTTTACCTGTTTGTTTAGCGATGGTTTTGCCAGTCAATATGTATAGCTTCCTTAATCTTTAATCTAAAATTGGAAGTTGCAGAATCTATAACCTCAAAACTAGATGCATTACAAACAGTTTTGCAATTAGCATTGTTACATAAAGGTTTGAAAATATATGACTGTTTGTCAGTGACCAAATGCTCCGCAACCCTGGTTGATAGGTTTCTACGTGTTTCACCTATATAACTGACATTACAGCCAGCACAAACAAATTTGTAAACAACACGAGATTGTAAAGCATTTGGTATTTTATGCTTAGTTGAAAACATGGCAGAAATCTTAGAAGAGGAGAAAAGGAGATTTATGAGTGCATCCTTACAATACCTACCACACAATTTATTTAGTTTAGTTTTAGTATACTTGGAGAAGCTACCAATGTACGGTAACTTAAAAATATTACCATACTTCTTAGATTCAGTTTTTATAGTACCACTTTTATGTTTTTTGTTTACAAAATTAGAGATCTCCTTGTCAATAATGTGTGGCGGATACGAATTTCTACCTAAACGTTTTTTAACATTACGGATTTCTGCATGAAAAATAGACCAGGTACTTTCAAAATTCTATGTATTAAAGTCTTGACTAAATTAAGTTTATATTTCAATGGTGTAAAGCTTGTAAAATTCGTGTAAAGCCCAGTAAAGGTTTCCTTACGAAACAATGATGTTATAAATCTTTCAGTACTAGATGATGTTATTGACATCTAAGAAAGGCAACTTATGTTCAACTTCAGTTTCCATGGTAAATTTAATGTTTGGGTGTTAAATTCAAGGAAGTTCTCAGCTTCAGTTTTATTATGCAGAAGATAAAATATGTCATCAACATATCTTCTATAAAAAATAATTTTAGAAGAATCATATTCATCTATTCAAATTTTTTCATAGTGTGACATAAATAGGTTGGCAATGACAGGTCCAAGTGGCGAGCCCATCGCTACTCCGTCAATTTGATCATAGAATGTATTATTACAAAGAAAATGAGTTTCAGATGTTGCAAATCAAAATAGCTCCTTGAGTCCATGTTTAGTAATTTTGATGCTTGGATCTGATTGAAAAATTAAGTCTACAGCAATGTCTATCGTTTCATTTAGCGGAATGTTTGTGAAAAGACTAGTGACGTCATATGAGTCCATAAAATAATTATTAGAACTAACCTGCTGAATTTTCTTAAAAAAATTAAAAGTATCTTCTGCACAATAGGTTGTATCGATGTGTGGTGAAAGTAGCTCAGCTAAAAACTTAGACAATTCGTAATTATATGTACCTATGGATGAAAAAATAGGTCTTAATTTCAATTTGTCAGAATGAGATTTTCAATTTATGTAATTTTGGAAAACCATATATACGAGCTACTGAAGAACCACTAAGATATATTTTAGAATAATTAGTCTCAGTAAAGCGGTCATACTGTTTTCGGTCTTGGTTTATATTTTAACTTCTATAGGCACTTTGATATGTAAATTAGAGGAAGCTGGGTGGCTGTTTTTGCTATGATGGGGTAAAGACAGCGTTTAAAATTTGTCTTTATTTAAAGCGAAGTTACCATTAATTTTAGAACTTTTAAGAGAACTTATTCTGCGAAATAACAAGAGGGTGTCATGTTGTACATTTGACAGGGTTGCGATAACCTGTATTGTCCCTTTTTGTTTGAGCCGTGGTTGCAGGAAAGTCAATCTAATTTTTTTTAGGAAGAACATAAATCAGAACATTGGAGACTAAAAAGTGTAAAATATAAGCAGGTCAAGCTTTAACTGAAATTAAGACGTTCTTGAAAAAATGTGTACATGTGGACATATGTTTCAAAATTGCTAAAGTTTTAATATCTTTCATATAATCCGTTTTCTTTTTTTCGTACACAACTATCACTGTGTACATTTCAAATATGTTCTTAACCATTGCAGATTGGTTTCTTGAAATACTTGCATTCATAATGACATCTCCACCAATGACAACGCTTGACACATTTCTGACGTAATTGATACGTATAATTTTGCGCTGGAACTCCTTTTGCATTCGCCTTCTTCAAAGCTGCGCACTTAATCTCTTGAACATCGATCGAAACCACAAGTAATAAAATACAAATGAAAACAGTTGAAAGTCTTTCCATATTGTTGCTTTATCAGATTTATTTATAAACAACATAAACATTAGGGTTTATGATGTTCAAAAGAAGTCACTGGGAAATTCCTGTTATATGGAAGACTTAGGAAACGGGGAATTTTAAGATAAGTAAGGCGAATGTGTGCAGGTGTTATGGTAGGCACGTGCCAGTTATGGTAAACAAAAAGTTGAAATTATATTTTAGACGAAGCCGATTACCGCAATCAAAAAGCTAAGTAAAACGGAGTTTGCTTTTGTATATATATTTTTTTAATTATTGAAACTCACCATTATTGTGGTTCTTTTATTTAATTTCTTGCTTTTTACAGCCACAGCCTGATAAAAAAAATCTACTATTCATAATTCAAAAAGATTAAAGTTTTAGTTATGGTCTGGAAGACAAATGGAACTGATCGCAAGGCATTGTTGCATCAACGTGTCCGCAGATAACATTACAGTAATCTTCCTGGTTATTTTAGGATAGACAACCGGAAGAAGAAAATTTTTGACATAAACACAAATCATCAGCTGTCATTATTCGTTTATATTTTATATTGCGTTTATCATGTTATCTTATCCACCACAGTCTCTAAAAGAAAAATTAAACTGAATGATTTCAATATTTTTTTATAAATTTCCACCCTGCATTTCATATCAGTTTTTTTTATATTTCCTACATTGTTCTATAAGTGCTGTATCTTAAAAAAATACTTCATTTCTTTTGTTGAGTTATATTTTATTTTCATTTTTTATGTTTTCTTTAGAAAAAATTATTTAGAGAAAATAAGAAATTAATATTTAATAGGCACCCCTGTCCGATCAGCGCCCTTTTTTAGACAATCAAACTTTTAAATAAGCTCCCTGGGTTGCTTAATCAAGCGTTGACGATACGGATTAATCAGATTCCGTCAATGTTCATAAGAAATACTAATGTTTTTTTAAACACTTTTAAGCGCCATATCAGTGCCTTGATCATGATAAGAATTATTAATTCAGTATACCCTTTGTGCGCTATTGGCTTGTAATAAACCCTTCCATTTTTCCCCTTTTAGATACTTTTCGTAAAATGGGAAATTTAGTAGATATTTGTATTTCGTTATTTCTAATGATTTAAGAATTATTGAGTATATTGCGTAATTTGTGGAAACAAAAAATGTCAAGCATAACAACCGGTAAATTTGAACTCCATACACAGTTTTTAAATAATAAAATTATAGGTAAATCTTATTAGCTTACAGTGTTCTTTATTTTTTAATACGTTTGTTTAATAGAATTTTAACTGAAGAAAAATGTGATTAATTAAGACGCTCCCTCGAGGTAAAGCATACAAATGTCCCTAATAGTGATCGAGAAATGAACATAATTGGGTTGACATAGAGTACTTTTATATTTCTTCTCTTTTTTTCATGTTCTCGGCATACTGAATGTGACGTCATCGCTGTCATCGTCGTCGACAAAATTAATAATGAAGTGGCAAAGTGAATGTTTACTTTAAACTATGTGGACTAAGCCATAAAGCTGTGCGGCAGAAACTGATTACAGAAAGTTTTGCTTTTGTGCTCAAAGAGTTTTTAGGTTATTTATATTTCCAAAAAAGTGGTTAACAGCCTGCAGAAAACAAAGAAGCTCAAAATACAAAAAAGAGCTCGAGTCTGCAAAGATTAAACTTAATATAAACAACAGATATTTTTTTTGAAGTAAAATTTTCCCATGTACACTATTGATACACAAAAAAAATATGTCCATGATACCCAACGTGTTCCTTTACTCCCGCCGAGATATGAGAAGAATAGAGTGATTAACCATTACGTATAAAAGAAACTCCATTTTAACATAATCGAAAAAAGCCTAGGTAACCAGGTAAACGAAAATTAGGTCATAAAAACTTCAGGTCATAAAAGAGTTGACAAGAAACAGATGTGTTTCCAATAAAAACATAAAGGAGTGTATGTTTAACAGAAGACGATGTTCTAGTGGTTTAAATCCATTTTATTTCTTCTTGTGCTTTTCATGTATTTAACATTTGAAACAGCCCAGCTCTGGTTTTCTCTCCAATCTTAGCAAGAATTTAAAACATTGCTGTTATGAAAAAGAGCATTTATTCTAAGAACTAAAAGAACGTCTTGGAAATCAGTTAATTCTTTTTTCGTAAGTTAAGGACAGTAGCCATCGGGAAAATCATTAGTTGGGGAAATTTATTTATTGGGAAACATTTAAATTACTGTCTTCATTTCACTTCAAGTATTTTCCCCGGGTACTACCCCAGTGGGCACATAACGTTATTATAACGTTAAATTAACGTTTTATGTTGGTTCTAACGTTATATAACCAAATTTTAACGTTATATTAACGTTACTGTATGTAACGTTTGTATAATAACGTTAACTCAACGTTATTTTTTAAACATAATATAAACGTCCAACCCCATGACGTTATATTAACGTTAAAATAACGTTTTAAATTTTATAAAATAGTTGCAAATTTATGCGTAATAAAATTACTTAAAAGAAACGTTGCTTTAACGTTAAAATAACGTTACTATTGCAACGTTTTAAAAGAGTTTAACTATAACGTTATATAAATATTTTAGTAACGTTTGCGTTGAATGACAACGACCGGCGTTGAAAGACAGCGGACAATCTTGAACCGAGCGCAAAGTTAGTAACGTTGTTTCAACGTTTAAATAACGTCAGTATTTAACGGTTTAACACTAACGTTATAATAACATTATAATAACGTTTGCGTTGAAAGACAACGACCGGCGTTGAAAGACAGCGGCCAGATTGTCCATAAGTTTTAGCAACAATGAAATAACGTTCAGGTAAGGTGCTTATCTGACTCATCTACGATTTTATTTCTGCCTTTGCTGTTTGAATTCTGGTTGAGAAAATCGGATAAAAATTATCACACGAAAGACCTTTTTGTCACGGTAACAGTTATATGTATAGTGAAAATTAAATTCTGGGTAGTTGAGATTTTCGTTCTAAAAATTAATCTCTCCGAAGGAGAGACAAATAAGACATTCGATGGAGCGCAAAATTTTAATTATGGCCACTCGCACTTGAAGCTTTGTTAAAAAAGTAATGATAAATGTTGCATGGCTAGTGTGACCACGACATAAATTGGCGCGCGAGAGTTAACGAACTTTTTATCACAACGAACTCAAACGCTGTCTGCACACATGTCAGTTACTGCTCTTATCAGGTAAGAATTGGGATATTATTTGTTTGTATTTTACAAATTTGTGTATTTATCTATCTTTTGTATGCATTTTCTTGTAGCAAAATGATTTCTTTGTTTTTGTTTACCTAGGTTAGCTAGTTAGGTTTTATGAAAGTAAAGTAAATTGCTTTACCAAGGAGTTTGGCGGATTTGAAACGTGGGAAAGCAACTGAATTGCGTCAATATTTGCTTTATACAGGTCCTATTGTTTTTGCGTAGTGTGTTAGATGATCGTAGGCACTTTGTGTTGGGATGAGGATATATTGTTGGATGTAGAAGTTTTATTAAAGAAATTACATATTTTAAGTTATGATGGTAGTCTTTTAAGGTGGTTCGTACAGGAATACAAATGGCATATATACATTCATTGATCCACTTGAAAGATCATATTATCAACCATCAAATGTCTTTGCTTGAAATGTCAGCTTTTCCATTTCAGTTCTTGGTATTTTGACAAAGCTTTAGAACTATAAACTTGGTTGTTATTTAAAAATGTTTATTGATGCATCTTTACATAGGGTTGCACTATTTTATGACGTTTTACCACTGTTCTAGTATAATTATGACCAAGAGTTGATGGCATTATATGCATCTGCAAAGAGGAAGAGAGGACAATCTCCAAACAAATCATGTAAAAGAAATGCAGAGGTAGGAACCTCTTATACACATTAATGAATTGTGTGACAAGAAACATTGCACTGGCAAGGATTAAATAGTCTGCTTTAAGGATTAAATAGTCTGTTTTATCAATGTTCTTATTAAATTTAAGGTGCCCATAAGTGAAATTTTAGCCGAAAATAGCTTTGCTAGTAAGTTTAATTACGTAGCTTGCCTTGTTGTTAACTAAATATAGATTACATTTGTTCATAGGCTTATGACTATCAAGCTGGTACTCGAAATGAAGTAGGATCGGTAATCATGATGCACATTAAACATGGAGCAGATCGAGCAAACGGGGATGGTAGAAAAACCCAACAGTAAATACAGACATTTTATGTACATATTTCAAGACAATTTTTAACCATATTTTATATGTATATTTAAAAGCATTTTTTAACTCATTTTTTGTACATATTTAAAGATAATATATTTTATTTTCAGAATTTCTTTTTCACAGTCCTCTATTTCCCAAAATAACGTTTTGCATATAACGTCGCATACGAACGTTTCAGAAGGTTATATCAACGGTGATTTAACGTAATGATAACGTTAAAATAATGTTTTTTATAACGTTAAAATAACGTCGCATACGAAAAGGTTATATTAACGTTTATATAACGTAATGATAACGCTAAAATAACGTTTCTATATAACGTTAAAATAACGTCGCATTAGGAACGTCGCTAAAGGTTATATCAACGTTAAAACAACGTTGTGTTAACGTTTAAATAACGTTTTTTGATAACGTTATTTTAACGTTTAAATTTGACGTCAAATTTGTTTCCAAGATTCCCTTTTTTTAACGTTATTCTAACGTTACAACTGGACGTTAATTCAACGTTAAAATAACGTTGATGTGCCCACTGGGACGTGATTGTAAACATTTATTTTTACATAAATTACTTTTATATACTCTTTTTTCGACGTGACGTTTTGTTGACATAAGTTTGTATTAATGAAGTAGCAAAGTAAATGTTTGCTTAATTTAAACACATTGGAGAAATTTAAACTACCGTAATTCCTCTTTTTAGGCTTATTAAATTCTGGAGGTTTTAGACAGGGGGATTAATGGAAGGAGGGGGCTAAATAAAGGTAGGGGGCTATATAAATATTGAATTTTAAACACAATATCTATTTTTCAAATTAATACATAATGTTAACTTTATCTGTTTCATCATCATCTTCATGTAACAGAAGAAGTTGTACGTCTTCCGTGCACCACTCCTGTGCCTGTGCCTAGTGCCTGTGCCTAGTGCCTGGAACATACACAGCCCGTTGTAAAAAAAAACGAACCACAGATATTTTGCAAAGCTGCAGCATATGGATATCGTTGTATATGACGTTAAATCAACGAATAATATCGAATTTCTTTGACTACTTTGACTTTTTTTTACTTTATTTTTATTTATTTTATTTGGTGGAGGAAGTGGGGCGAAATAAAGGGAGGGGCTAAATAACTTTTTGAGTCGATGCATGGAGGGGGGGGGGGGGGGGGGGTTATTAGAAGGGGGGCTAAATAAAGGGAGTGGGCTAAAAAGAGGAATTACGGTATATGCAATAAATGAGCTGTCCCGAAAGTGCGCGAAATGAGTTCATATAATTCATGATAACTATTTCTAACAAAGTCATAGAAAGCATGCAGAAAACAAGAAAGTTTGAGAAGCAAAAAATGAATTCGTGTCTGAAAACACTGCCTTTTAAAACTCAACATAAACAACATCAATTTTGAATTTCATTCTTTTTTTGAAGTCAAATTTTGCCCTGTTGAGAATCTATTTCTTGATAATAATCTATTTCTTGATAATAATCTATTTATTGATAAAAATGTATTTATTGATAAACAACATTACAGTCAGAAAAAAGAAAACGTTAAACAACAAACGATACTTCAATGGACCTACCTGGATTCATTAATTAACTCATGTTTTGAACGACACAATCCATTTTATCGAAAAAGGATAGTTTAAATAATGAAAAGTGTCAGTGCTAGTTATCAAAAAATTTCTAAATTAAAACAATTTAAATCGCAGTTCTAAAATACATTTTTTTGAACCACTGTGGCTTATTATCTTGTCCACGAACCTGCAAGTAGTGTGCTGAAATATTTTTAAAAAACAACAACTTTGTCACATTCAAGGTTCTATTACTAGAAGAATAAACTAAAGGCTCGGGGCCACGTGCAGCATTTTTCATCCACGCGCAGCAAAGAAGTGCTGCGCTGCGCGTGGATGAAAATTGCTGCACATGGCGCACACTTAAAACATGCAGCAATTTAGATTTTTGCAGCATGTTTTTGCTTTTGCAACAACAAATACAGTTTTGCAGCATAATTCCCTCGTGGCCTATACCTGCAACATATTTTTGTATTCGTTTGTTGATGTTTTTTTGAAAAAACATGGCGTCTGAAGGGGAAAACGTGAAGTTGAGTGATGATGAAAAGTTTCAGTTAATTGATTTTTACAAAGATAATGAAGAACTATGGGTTACCAATCAAGGGGTGACTAGAACCCAAAGATTGTTAAAAAAAGAAGAACTTGTAAAAGAATTTGGAGGGAATTTTAAAATTGAGGTCCTTGAAAAGGTGTTTCATGGAATGCGAGCAAGCTTTTTGAGAGAGCACAAGAAACACCAGGAAGGAAATGTACCAAAGAAACCTTGGAAATTTTATGAAAAAATGTTATTCTTGAAAGAAGGACAAACCACTAAAGTTGTTTTTGACGATGAAGAACGAGAAACTTTGATCACATTTTTCAACAACAATCCAGCTTTATGGAATCATGGATTGCAAGAGTATAGAGATAAAAACATTCAACGTGCCTCGATTCAAAAATTAGTTGGAGAGTTTGATGAAAAATTTACAGAAGAGGACATTAAAAGAGAATGGAAATCTCTCTTAACACGATACAAAAGAGAGAAGAAATCTGAAATGATGTCCAAATCATCTGGTGCAGGAGCAGCTGATGTCGTCAATTCTAATTGGGAACATTATCAACAAATGTTGTTCCTGGAGTCAACACCAGAAACTGACTCTACTGTGTGTACGCTTAATGATGAAGAGGTAACACTCCCAGCTCCAAAGAAGTCAAAAATTACTCAAGAGAGTGATGCTAAAGCTGCATTGTGGACCGCCCTCGCAAAATCCTTGAGTTCTCCAGCTACCACAGAACCGAAACCTTGTCAACCTAAGACACCTGGAAGTACGCTCGAGGAACGCGCATATTTGTTTGGAAGAACAGTAGCAAATAACTTGTTACAATACGATCCAAAAGACTGGACGCTGTTGAAGAAGAAGATATTTGATTTATTTTTCGATTACGAACAAGGACATTTAACCAATGCTACTATTTGCGCTCAACCATTTCCTAATTTCGGCAACATTACATTCCCTAATGGTTCAGGTTTTCAACACTATCAGCATCAACCAACAAATCAAAATCCTACACAGACGCAAGTGCAACAAAACCCTTATGCCTTTTCACCATGCGGTAGTAATAATTCGGGATGAGAACATTTGACGACACTTGACATTTACTGTTTGTAACTATATAATAACGGCTAGAATTATAATGTACAAGAAAACCTCTTATGTTTGTATAGAGAAAATTGTCTTTTTAATTTATCGTTCAAGTTGTGCTGCTCTCCACTGCCAAGGTACACTGCCTTCGTTCGTAAAAAACTGTTTGAAATCTTCTCTTATTTCCTTTGCTTGTTTAGTAGAATTTTTACTAATAGACGGTTGCAGATTGTTCCACGTGCCGTTCGGTGCATCCTTTCTCCAGTCACCAGGAATAACAGTATTATTTCCAAGATCATCAAAATCAGATTAGAAGGGATGTAAACTTTCCCAGAGGCTGCTTCACTTCTTAACCAATTATGCAAAATTAGCACTGAAAAAGTGACGATTTTCACTTTTTCGGGCTGCAACGCAAAAGGCTTGCGAAACACTCGCCAACGGGCAGCAAGTATACCAAAGGCATTCTCGGAGATTCTTCTCGCACGAGATAATCGGTAATTAAAAATTCTTTTGTCGGGTCTTTTTGTGGATAAGGTTTCATCATGTAGGTTGCCAACGGGAAAGCTTCATCACCGACACAAACGTAAGGAATATCACCAAACTCGGTAGATAATGCTTTCGGTTTTGGAAGGTTCAATGTGCCATTTTCTAGTGCTTTTTTCATTGGACTTTGTGCCCAATTTCCTCCGTCAGAATTTCTTCCGTTCATACCAACTTCGGCAAATATTCCGCACCGACTATTGCCATCAGAATGATACTGTCGGTTCCTTTATAGTTACGGTAATGTGATCCGGAATTATAGGGTTGCTGCAAAACTATATGCTTTCCATCGATAGCACCAATCATATTTGGAAAATTCCATCGCTGCGAGAATTTTTCTGAGATTTCCAACCATTCGTTAACTGTACTTGGGGTTTTTAAATATTGTTGTTGAAGTTCGTCAATAATCGCTTGTGCCACTCTTGAAACTATTCTTGATAGAGAACGTTTGCTTATTCGAAATTGATATTCCAAGGATCTGAACGATTCTCCACTTGCGACGTATCGTAAAAATAAACAACAATGTTCCCTTGGTTTGATACTCTCTCTCATGACAGTATCTTGTTTTTCGAGATAGGGGTATAATCTTTCTACAAGGTAATCATCTTATCCATTCGTATGTAGTCTTTAGATGATTTTTTGTCATCTAAAAGTAATTCTTGGAAGAGATTACCGTAAATCCCTTGCTCACCCCGTTTTTGAAGCCATGGTTTCACCCAGAGAGTTCGCTTTACTTTTTTATTGGCGTTTTCTTCTTCCTCTTCATCGTCAAGAAGCAGAGCAACACAGATTAGAGCTTGTTGTCTCTTCATGCTCATGTCTAATAATGACACAATATCGCAGAATTTTTTCGATGGTGGGGCCACAGATAAAATTTGCTGCATGAATTTTGCAGCACTCTATTGCTGCACGTGGATGAAAAATGCTGCACGTGGCCCCGAGCCTTAAAGATCCAATCCTGAAAAACTTCCTACAAACCACATATTAGAACCGTTTTTGCTCACTTTGTGCATAAATCCGTCATTTTTCTCTCAGAAAGAATGAACTGACTTCGTGACCTTCGAGGGTCTATTGTTCTCTGTCATCGTGAGAAAATAAAAACAAACTAATGATCCAATTCTGATATTTTTGGACCGTTTTGGCTCATTTTGCGCATAAAATGCAGCAGTCACTTCGATACATTAAAGTCCAGTTTGCTGCTCAACACATGTTTCTTAATGTTTCTCATTAAATATTCACAATATGTATTTTTAAAATTTGACCTTAGTATCATAATACCCGTCCTGATGTTGTTTCTTACAAAAATGTATTGGACTTCTGATCATACGATGTTTTACAAGAAGTCTTGGTGGCTGATTTGTTTTCTAAAAAAGATGGTTCATGGGAACTAAGAACAAGATCGAGGAAAAGAACAGTCCGAAGATATACGCAAAATATATATCAGAAACTAGAAAATGAGAAAGACAAAATGGAGACAAACAGGTAGGAAACGCTCTTCTGGGGGAGATACTATAGCATATCTGCGTGAAAAGTCTGAGAGAGACTTCCAAATAAGAAAAGATGAATTAAAATTACGTAAAGAGGAGTTGATTAAAGCTAGGGAGGAAACTTTAATTTACAAATTTAATGTAATGATAATTCAAAGTTAGCAAATAAACTTTCTTAGCTATGCAATTTCTGTACAAATACTAAAAGTGAAAAGAAATGTTATATTTTGTTATATATTTGATTATAAGTATATAAAACTATGTTTACATAAAATATTACTCCAACAGAGATGGATCAAGGTTGTAAATCTGTGATTTGATTTCTACACATGTTAGAAGAGCACTGACTTTGTACATTTTCCCCACACTACTTCAAGCCAACTTTGATATTCTTTTTGTTGTCTGTATGCCTGAAAATATATATAATTCCACTAAACACTTACTCAACAGACACGCTGGCTTATATACAGATTATTTTTACATAAGGACCATGTGAGAATGTTAAAGTGTATGTACCAAACCTGGCATTGCTAGAAGGGCATACTCATGTTTCTTGCCCTGAACTGGACCAACTCACAGTTTCATCTATAAACCCCAATACGTCACATGTATCGCATTGGAAAACAAGATGCAGAAGATACATAAACTATCTCGCTTTAAGAAGATACAACTACCATACATTCACAATAGTGACACACACGATACGTTGTTTAATTTACACTTGGAAAAACAAAAGTGGTGTATGCTACTTGGCCTGTGACCACAAATCATGCTATTAAATAACTCTGGTCAGTTGCTTGAAGAACTTTAAGACGTTAAAACAGGCTATATGTAGCCATTAAGTGCGCGCAAATGTAAAGAAACTAAAATGGGGCGACCAGCGAATTTTTTTTGGAGAAAACGATTTTAAAAATATTATGCTTAAAATTCTAACCAGAGTGGTCAATATTCTTATTCCTCTTTCTTTATTTCTCTCTATTTTTTCAAACAATAGCCCTATTTTTTTAACCTAAAATACCAGCAAACAAACCATTTTCTTATAAAAAGCAATGATACATTATAACCAAAATAAATAAAAGGGCTGTGGTGGTTATCCGGACGAGTGATGCTAACAAAAAAAAGGAGGAGAACGAGCGTTTTTAAAAAAGTAAGAATACAATAAGAATACACCTACCCTACACGCTTTTTCTTATAAGAATATACTTTAAAATAATATCATGCTGGGATTTTGGGTTAAAAACAATAGGTCTATTGTTTAAATAATAGAGAAATAAAGATTGATTGTGAGATAACAAAACAGCAAGCTGTAATGATGGAACTAGTCTACTGACTCTTTCGTTTTTGAATTATAGAGGTTACACCCTCTAGAGATCTATATTCAGTGCAAGATCTCCCTTTTTACAAGGATAGTCTGCAGAATCAAGGTAATTGAACTAAAGACCCTCTATATACATTACATCACAAACACCTACTGACAGTTACAAAGTGCTATACAACATAGAAAGAAACAAATAAATATAAATATAAAACTATAAAACTATAAATAAGAGCAGACAACCACCCATGCGCCAGGACTTGTGAACCTGGCAGTAGCTTTCCACATGTGTTACGGGATCCCAACACTCAGCCTTACACAGGTGATTGGCGCTCGGGACCAGCCCTATGTCATTACCAGCCTGAAGTTACTGGGGTAAAATGCGTGAGCGTAAATCCACGAAGACCTGGAAAAGAAATTTCAAAGCCCCCTTGCAAAGCTTCTTATAACAATAACTGTGGGTACATCAGGATGGTTAACCCTGTAGACAAAGTGAGCAAACTTGGCTTCCCTAATGGACTGGGGTTAAAAGATGGGTCGTCACACCCAAAGACAAGACAGATTGTCAAACCCCCTTGCTTAGCTTCTTTTAATTACTCTGTAAGAGAGTGGAGAGTGAGCAAACTCCTGAATTACGGTAGGCTGCCGGTAAAAATAACAGCCGGGGTAATAAAACCGCTAGGAAAAGAAATCCTCCCCTTTTGCAAAGCAAAACTTGCGTTTTCACAGCTTGAGAAAGAAACAACACATACACTGTTGAGTTATATCAGACGGCTTAACCTTAACTACTGCCCTGTCATCGCATTTCAACCACTCGTCTACATTCCCATCTTTAAGAAATGCCCAATAATGACCTGCTGCTAGTGTGCCTGAATGATTTATAGTTGACACTAGTTTGTATTTGTTGGTAAAAGATACATCATCTGCAGGATGTGAAGGTACCTCCAATATGTTGCCAGAGTGAGAGATACAATTAACAAATTGGTTGTTTTTCGCTGATCTTCCCTCGAGACAGGTAAATCTTTTTAGTTGGAGAATCAACAAATCTCCACACTGGCTAAAAACTGTCACTCTTGTACTATCCTGGAGGGAAGAACACTGTGGACAAAACCACATGTCATTGCCAGTCAGCTCTTCGGGTTGAAAAAACAAGTGAAAGGAGTTTGCAACGCTACTTGAGGTAGCAAGTGGCACAATAGTCATCCTCTCCTCCCTACTAGATGAAAAGAGACACGAATTGCATGACATGGTCGTTGTTAAAATATTAGTAATGCTATTGTTTGCAATAACCCACGGTCCTGTTAATTCATCCAAGATGTGTAAAAGGATCTCTGGAACGTCCTGTTGGGTGTTAATATTAAATGGAGCGCCCCTAATGCTCGACATATTACACTGCAAAGCTCTGAGAAAGTTGGACGGGGGTATAGCAGAGCGTGATTTCTGGTTATAATTTTGATATAATTATTTCAATCATTCAAAATGTTCAGGGGTGCCAGAGGTGAGAAACGTGCAAAATACAGCAGCAAAAAGACGCTTTAAAAAAAGAAAATATTTAAAATGATGAACATTTGGCATAAAAAATATTGGGGAGGATAAAATAACTCTTTCATTATACGCAAAAAAGATAAAAGAAATTTATGCCATTCATCCTTACAACCAGAAACAATCATCGATAAAATACAGCTCTGCATAAGACATTTGCATTTAGAAGAAAGATGGTGTTAGAAAATTGTACAACCATGCAGCTACTTGATGAGTTCCCAATACTACGAGAGTGTAATGAGGTGTGTAATTTCTTACTACCTTAAGGGAATAAATGGATGCAAGAAAGGATTGCAGATTTAATGTTTGCAAATTTGCCTCGTTTTCGCAAACTTAAATTCCGCATTTTTTAATTTTAAAATTAAGTCTTTTGAACATCCGCCAAATTATATTCCTGCCAAAATTAATTAGTTTTCGCTCTTTGTCTCATTTTTAAAACAGTAAGAAAATAGGATTGTAATGGAAACAATTCTTGATTTTAGTATTTGATGACAAATGACTTTCTTTTTACCCAAGTTTATGTTGTTATTGTGGAAAACTAATTACATTGCCAAATTTTCATATTTTTTTTCAACCAAAATTTCTTCCTGCCACAAACAAACTTTTTTTCAACCAAATTTTCTTCCTGCCAAAATGTTTTCCTGTAAGTCTCACATGCTTTAATGTTTGATCCTGGCATTGTGTTTACGGGGATGTTTTGTGAGAAATGCTGGTTGTAAAAGAATGTTGCTTATCAACCATCGACATTGTTGTTGATGGCACTATTGTATTTTCTACTGGGAGTTTCGTATCTGTAGTCGAAACACTGTTTACGATGTTTTACATATTAAATATTGAGTACCTACACTTTCATTCGGACAGAAATTGTATGTATTGAAGACACGGTTCCACCTCTTTCAAATGTGTTAAGGCTCATTTCAAGTATACGTTCTATGTAAGACTTACGTAAATTTATTGGCTGAAAAGATATTGTTTATAACCAAAGAGTCCTAGCTAATTGAACCTGTGATCTTGTCACGTTTTATCAGCATTCTTCAGAATTAGCATGCCATCCAACTTAGTGTATTTTGTATACACACCACACAAATACCTGTTTGAAAAGTTTCGCTCTAAAATTATTCTTGAAGTAATGTATACAAAATTTGAGGTATATCAATTGAAAAAGTTGTGTAGTTTCATTTTTATCTTTAATATATTATAAAAAAATATGTACACCTGCGAAAAACAAGTCAATTCCACATGAAAGGGTTTGATAATATAGACTATCATACTTAACTGTGTTCATGCAAGTTTTTGAAATTTGATATCTTAGAACTGCCCGAGAGAAGAAAATTTTGAACATTGCAGCAAGGCACAATGAAATACTCAACCTGTTAAGTTTTAGGGTTAAATCATGGAGGTTTTGTTCCTCCAAAGTTACTGCCAAAAAGACAGTTAAACTTCCTTTTCGCAGGATACACAATATCAGTGAAAAACCCCGAAAAAAACAAAAACAAAAAAACACACACACAATACCAACCTTGACACCAAACGGTTTCGCCCCAAAGCCTCAACCAAGGGGTGTCAGGATTCCAGGCGGGGCACCTCTAATCCCGAGGTCCACTAAGTGGTCATCAGGAGGCCCTGGAATCCTCTTCTGTCATCAAATGTTCTTTAATCCGTGCAATCTATTGGCATATAAAACAAGGGTTGACTGGGGTAATAAGTGGGGTCGTCACACCCAAAGACAAGACTTGTAGGAACCTGTAAAAAGGGAACTAAGCAAGTCAAACCCCCTTGCTAGGCGACGTTTTTATATATATATTTTTTTAAATTTTTAAATTTTCTATTTTTATTTTATTTTCTATTATTTTAAACTGCCTGGAAGAAAAAGACGTAGGACAGTTTGCTGTTAAGTTCCTTCCGAACGTCACATTGCGTCACAGCTCTGTCATTGCAGTGAAGCCACTGGTCTGTCTTTTGGTCTTGAACAATGGATGTATAGTGGCCATTATTAAGAGAACCAGAGTGGTTTATAAGCGCGCTGATCTTAAATTGCTTACGGCTTCTTACCTCAGGGTCGATGGTAACAGGAAGGGATAAGAAGTCTGGGAAACAAGAAAATGGCGACACTTGTTTTGAGATATGACCATTTGACATGATGAAACGTTTTAACTGAACTATAAGGTGTGAACTGTTCACAATTTCCGTCTCTCGTGTTGCTGTTTGATGGGAATTACACAGAGGGGAAAATCACTTATCATTCCCTGTCAAAACCTCGGGTTGTAAGAAGAGGTTCAATGACTCTTGAATTGTCGGTCTTGGTTGCAGAGACATTTCATCAGTAGAGTGCGATTGGAAACATGTGTCACATGTGATTGTAGTTCTAAACTGGAACATGGTGGTGGTAAAAAGCGAGTCTGTAGAAAGTTCACTTAGCAAATAACCTAGGATCTCAGGCCCATCGTGCTGTGTAAAAATATCAAAATTACCTTTTACTTTACTTATACCATTTTTTAAGGCTGCAAGGAAAGCGGATGGATCAACCGGGACTTTCGAAGATGACAATTGATGGAAAACATTCGAGCAAGCTGAAGCAAGAGGTGACAAGGAAGGATTTCCTGCCAAGAGGGCGCTCTACCACAAGCCTACCAGTCGGTACACAACCACACAACTACCACACAAAAAAAATTATTACGTTTACATTATAGTTGTACTAATACAAGGTTCAATGGGTAACAAAAAAAAGCGTATGGGGACACATGGAAAACAATCAGAAAGTTCCCTAAGAAAGTTAGAAGACAAGGAGATGCAAATAGGCACATCCTGAAATAGTTAAAGGTATAAACGTGTACAGAGAAATATCCCTTTCACCACACATAAATATTTTCTCAACAATGTCGTCAACACAAAAAAAATACCATTTCATGGTATTTTGAGAACAAAATTTTGTAACAGAGAAGGAGATGTTTCAATTGTGAAAATTTCAAAATTGAAATTAACCTAGCAGCGAATCCAATTGACCTTTAACGACCCATAATATCAATCCAACGAGCACCAACAACCCAAAGTTCGACCCAAAGTATCAACCAAACAAACCCCAACGATCCAAATTTTTAGTTCGAAAGATTTAAATAAGTTACTACTATCAAAACAAGTTCCAATTACTCAAAATACTTTCCGTTGCGCACATATCCATCCACCATATTTAATTTCTAACCAAGAATGCTGACGCTGAAAAAAGACTTGGTGGCAGTAAACAATCGGTGAAGAAAAAAAGTTACGATTCTGTAGCATTTAAGGCGGAGCAGTCTCTTTCATCTTCTGAGGGATTTATGATGATGAGGTGCCAAAACAGCAAGCTCACTGGTGATACTTGTCTAATGACTGCTGGTTAAACAATAGGTAGAGGTTGGAACCCTGTACACAAAACAAGTTCAACTTGTCATTGGAGTATCATAAAACGAATAATTTTTGAAACTGAGATAAATAATGCAGTGTGCTTTTCCCCATCGAAACGAAATTTGTTTGCTGATCTTTCTAGAAGTGAACCAGGCTGTAAAATTTACAATGTTAGATTCGACAATGAAGGCACGACACTAAATCAGTTATCAATGAGTTACCTGTACATTCAGTTGTGACGATCCGCAGTGTTTTGTTGCTTGGTGACATTCAAACGATTAAGATAAAAGACGAAGAAGTTTCAATTAGAGAAGGCTTCATATCTGACTACTCATAACAGTGTGCACCAATTGAGTACCAATCAGATAGATCTGATGAGCAAGTATTTATCGATGCTACTAATGTTGCCACTTCTGGTGTTATCAGTACGGAATCAAAAATCTGAAATGAAAAGTTGTATTGATGTATTAGATGCAAGAAAGTAATGCCAACAAAAATGTTAAAAGGAAAATGTCTTGTCATGCGCTGTGAACAAACTACACGATTGCTTCATTGACAAAAAAACTTAATGAAATGGAAGAAGTGTCATTGTTGTTACTTTCAAAACAATATGATCTATCGTATGATTCTGGCATAAATGCTGTTATCTCTCTTCATATATCTATACCCTAGTTGTTACTGTTTTTTGACTTGCCTGTTTAGTTTTTTGGCACTCTTTTTGTTAATCTGTGTTGTTTGAAACGAATGAAAACTTTATTTGACAGTTGCTGCTCCTTAGGCACAGCAATGCCTGTATTCAGGAATACCTGAAGATTGTATTTATTTTGTAGTCTACGTGTAGGTTCATTTCTTTTGTATGTTCCTAGCCTTGAGATTTGTTCCTAGCCTTGTTCCTCTGTTTTCACGTGTTTTCGGGGGAGAGAATAGGAGTAACTACATCGCAATGCAGATATAACTAGTCTTTTAAGACAGAGATGTTAATGAAAAAAGGAGGTTTCTCTCCAAAGAATAAGAAGCCACTGGAGAACTCCCGATAATGAGGTGACAAAACAGCAAGCTGTAATGATAATACTTGTCTTTACATGGATGATCGAAAAGCTAATAGATTTCGGATGTACTGAAACAAACACCTATGAATGTGGAAACATGAGGATTGGTGAAATTCACTCACGCTTGGGATCTGGTGCGGGCCCTTGAGTAAGCATCCCCTGCCTCCTGCAAGACACCAGCCGCATTCATTGACACCATCCGCCAAAACGAATAACTTTTGTTAAACGTTGGAAAAGGAAGAGTCGACAACTACAAATCGCACATTGTTGCTTTTACCTACTGACACAGAGCCCAGGGCTAAGAGAGGTAGACTTGAAACCCAGTCCTTAGAAAGGTTGTGACAAAGAATGAAAAGCAGCAAACCTGGAAACAGAAAAGCTTTCTGACCTTAGACATGAACACTTGAGAAATCGTATCGTAATGCTTGGGCTGACCAGGAAACCGCCCCTTAGAAAGGTAGACTTGTAACCCAGCGGCGTCAACCAAGAAAACCATTACATATCGTCTCGAACTTAAACAAGTAATTCACTTCACCACCCAGTCAACATTTATGCTTCGAAATCTGCCACGCTCCATTCTTCGGAAGGGGTTATCAATCGTCTCGAGATTGCAATTGGAGACCCATCCTAACCAATAAAGAACACACACTCTTCAGTCACCAAAAACAAAAAGGTGAAGGCCACCATCTATGGTCTCTCCCACTGTTAGTGGTCTTTCGCACAGTCACTAGTCTTTCCCAGTGCCAACCAGTCTTTCCTGGTAGTTAACTGGATCTGTGTAAGAAACAGGAAAAGAGAATAGGAGTAACTACATCGCAATGCAGATATAACTAACTTCACGGTTAAGTCATCTTCAAAATCTGTGGAAGGTGCAGCAGGATCAAACTTTACATCGTAATCTTGCAACATTTTTTTGTAATCATTGTCAAGCTTTTTTTAAATATTCTTAACACATTCAATAACTGGAGTTTTTGTTCATAAGCTACTAATGCCCTAGCTGCCAACGTACTATGGTTTACACCAACTGGTAACCTTCGTTGTTGCAAAAAATATTTAAGTTCGCCATTAGCCATTTCTAAGAAATCGTCAAAATATCTTTCTTTTATTTCTTCTGATGTACTGATATATAACCTTATAAATAATGAAAAAGGTTTACAATACAGCAAGCTGCACTGAAGTATCTTGTCTAAAGGGACGATGGTCGTAAATAAAACTGAGATTAGGCACCTAGAAGAAGGTGTTGAATACACTTTCTTCTATGTTACAAGCAGGAGTATTGTCCAACATAGACCCATAACTATTCCTTGAAAAAATGTTTATAGAGAAAATAATTCTTCTATCACAAACAATACGACACACGACGGAGCTAACAACATAAACGGGACTGGTTACAGATAGAACACAAATAGAAAAAAATGTATACGTTAAAAATATAAAAATATGTGAAAGAGTTAAATGAAGCCCTCCTGTGCGCCAGAACTTGTGACTCTGGCTGTAGCTTTCCACGTGTTACAGGGCCCCAACACTCAGCCTTACACAGGAGGTTGTCATGACAAGACCAGCCTGTGGATATTTTGACTAAGGACAGCAGGGTTATCAAGCCTGAAGACTAAGCTAGTAAACTTGGGCACCTTACTGAACTGGGGTAAAAAGTGGGGCCGTTACACCTAAAGACAAGCTAAAAGCAAACCCCCTTGCTAAGGTTGTTAAATGTTACCTGAGAAGACTGAGCTGAACTCTTTACCCTATGGGTATTGACGGTAAACTGGTTCGAATGAAGTAGCTGGGTAATACAAAACCGTTCGGATTTACATTTTCCTCCGCCAGGACCCTGGAAGTACAGGTT
The DNA here is from genome assembly GCA_030067915.1 of Hydractinia echinata. Taxonomy (NCBI): domain Eukaryota; kingdom Metazoa; phylum Cnidaria; class Hydrozoa; order Anthoathecata; family Hydractiniidae; genus Hydractinia; species Hydractinia echinata. The sequence continues at coordinate 35,942 of JASGCC010000723.1, forward strand.
TCATAAACGTAATGTTAAATTAAAACAAGAAAAAACAAAACAAAAAACAAAAAAGCGGATCAACAGCGAAGGTAACAAACAATATAAGATGAATTGTTGTTGAGAGTAGGTGGAGAGCATTTGAAAACCAGTGGTACCAAGAATTTGTGGCACAATCCTTAACATAAGCCCAATAATGACCTGCGCTCAACGTACCGGAGTGATTACTCGTTGCTAACAATGAGTAGTTCTGACTTAAAATTGTATCCGTATCACTGACAAGAGGTAGTTGTAGGAGTGACTCACGTAAAGAAACACATTCAACAAATCTGTTGTCTTTCACCAGATATTCACCATTTTTTAAAAACCCTTTTTGATGCAGCAATAAGATTCCACTACTCCTGCTGATTTGCGTTTCTCTAGTGCTCTCTCTATGTGCAAAGCATTGCCAACAAAACCACTTGTTTCCATCGGTTAGAATTTAGTTAGATTGATAAACTTTTTATAAAGTATTGTCCAAAATAATAAGAAAGAACAAGTAATGAGCCATCTGCAAGCTACCGTGTTTGTTTTTGTTTGCCTGGTTAACCATAATGCAATTTTGACCGTTTATTCGACAAGTTTTTTACAATTGATTCTTGGTGGCTAATAGCATTCTCTAGAAACAAAACAACATTTGCATTTTGCATTTTTATTTTACGGTTGAGTCTTTTCAATACATCTGACATTATTTCACTATTCATTCTGGTATTTTCCCATCTTGGTTGACAACAGGTTGATTCACAACAGCTTCTCGGGTCTGAAACAGAACTCGTATGCTCGCGGTTACCATGTATATATGGACATTTGGAAGCCCCTAATAGGAGATGGCAGCCTTTGTTGTAAACGAGAAGACGATAACATACACGACGAAAATGCAGTGGCTGTAATACATTCTAACAATTATACCTCGTGTAGTTGGCCACGTTCCATTTATGTATTCTTTAACGCTTAAAAAGTTTCTTTCTTTACCCAATCATACAATAATGGTGTTGGTTACGGGACAGAGAATTACCAAGGTGCAGAAAATGACTTAGAAACCCCTGTTGAATATGTTCAATGACAACATAAACCCTTCAATGGGCACAGAAAAACTTTAATAAATTGATTCAAATGTAGTTGGATGATGTTTAAAATAGAAATTTGAACGTGTTATCTCAAACTTGTGGTTTTTTGTTTTGTTTCTCTAGCCTGTCCGCTACTGGGAGGTAATTTCCATAGGATTATACAATCGAGACTATGTATTTGTGTCCGTTAATGGGAGGTGTCCGCTATTAATCTCTGCTATTGGAAGATTTTTCCATAAGGACTTTATAGTAGTTTAATCCGGACTTCAACTTTTTGTCCGTTATTTAGAGGTGGCCGCTATTCAGGCTGTCTGCTAATTGGAGGTTTTACTGCATTTAGAACGAATTGAAATTCCGATTCGAATGTTTTTTAATATTAGATTGTTTACAGGAATATTCGTTGCAGAGTTATTACAACCCAGAACCTGCTAAATCGTGCACTTATTTTTCTTTCCGAGACGATACTCTAAAACTTGAAAATTGAATACCAAATTTTGTTTTGTTGTTACTTTCCGTACCAGCTTTGGCCAGATTTTTTACGTTCTTACACAACTTCGGAATCCAGTCCTATTTTGTTCTGACTTATGGAAGTTCAAAAAACTTTGCTCAAGTGTCGATGTAATCTTGCAGATGTAGGGAAGAAAGTATCCGTAGTTTAAAAGAGAATTGCAAGAATTACTTTAATTTAGCAAGATGGCGAATGTAGCAACAAGCGAAGAAATTCAAGATGTTAACAAAGTTGTTGAAGAGGAAAGGTGTGGGATTTTTGTGGAAGAGGAAAGAGAAAGCAGTGAAGAGTTGAGAAAGAGAGATGGAGAAAAGGAGAGGGATGATCGAGAGGTCGTAGGTAAAGAGTGTAAATTAGATGAAGATAGGTGTGCGCTATGCGATTTTGAAATTGAAAGTGGGAGTAAAATGATAGAGTGTGAACGGTGTGAAGAATGGATATGCAACAAGTGTCATGGACTGTCTAAAACGTCTATAAAACTATTAAAAGATCCAGGTATTCATTGGGTATACAGAGAATGTGAAAAGGACACCAACATTGGTAAACTACGAACAGAAGCCAATCTGATTGTAAATCTAGAAAAGGAAATAAATAACTTAAAGGATGAAAATAACACGTTGGAGAAAAATTTGAACGAGAGTATGGAGAAAGTAGTGAAAAGTGAGAAGGAAAACGAACAAATAAGAGGACAGTTAGTAAATTTATCTACAAAAAAGAAAACCACAGCAAATGAACAAGATGAGGTAACCAAACTTAGAAACGAATAAATGTGAAAGACAAGGAAATCAGAAACACTCATAGTAAATTACGAAAAAGCAATGAAAGAAATACAGAAAGAAATACACAGAGCAAATTGAAAAACTAACATCCAACGAAATTCTGCATAAAAAGGAAAAATAATGAAATTTCCAACGAGTTAAATAAGGTGAAGGGTATTAATGAACAGCTTGAATTAAACAAACACTGAGAATTTTAGCGGTGTCAAAGTGACACTCTCAAGGTCATCATTAATGCATGAATCCCTAGAAGAGTGAAAGTGACTCCCGTATATTCATCATAATATGAGAAATTCCCGTTTTTTGACTCCCTAAGAGAATCATTAAAATACGAGCTTTAGCGTGACTCTTTTTAGAGTGTAAATCTTTTAATCAACAAACTTTTGTAAGCAAAAGACCTGTAAACGAGTGTCATGCAATTGGCAGGCACACAGTTGTGCGGGTTCAATGATTGTTGTGCGTTCAATGATTGTTGTACGTTCAATGGTTGTCGTGCGTTTAATGATATTTGTGCATTCAATGATCGCTGTGCATTCGATGATCGCTGTGCGCTTAATGATTGTTGTGCGTTTAATATTTGTGCATTAAATAACCGTTGCATGTTTATTGAGAATCTAGACATGGTGCTGGCTTTTTTGGTTATGATATTAAAGACATGTTCGCAGACTTTCAACTTAATTACGAGGAGACAATGAGTACCTTATTCGTACTAATTTTTGCGCGTACTAATTTTCGTGTTTTTGCGCGAAATTTAATATAGAAATTACTCGCAAAAGGTTTTGTGCAAAAATATAGTTATACTACTTACATACACAGGAAATACGTTCATATTCCTATTGCGTGAAAATTAATACGCGCGAAAAAGATTTTTTACACTTACAAAGTAGTACGAATAAATTAATTTGGCTCATGTTGAGGAAAGTTAAAACATTATTTTTATCCTAATGATTACTTGAACCCACATTTTTAGAGAGAAATATAGGCCAAACATATAGTTTTCAATTTTACTAGGTGAAAGTGTTGCATGAGTACATTTTTATCATGTTAAGTTTTAGAGTTAAATCATAGAGGTTTTGTTCCTCTAAAGTTATTGCCAAGACAGTTAAACTTCCTTTTTGCTTGATGCTTTCCAGACCAGTATAAAAAACATGACCATGGATGATTATAAAATTATATTATCACACAAAATTATACAAAAAAGCACATATGCATAACAGATAAACTAGGGCAAACAATCAACTTTCATTTTCCCTTTTGTTAACAAAAATATATAAAAATGTTGATCTTTAGCTAACGATAGTCTTTTTTGTGTTTCTTAAGAGAAACAAGTTGTTGGGCTTGTAAACAAATCCAAATTAAACTCCTGTCAAAATAAAGCTTTTTTCGACAGCCACCAAAATTTTCTTTCTGCAAAATTCCTTTTTCTCTCTTTAAGGCCCTTTGCGTTGTGTTTAAAATTTTGCCAAAAATTTAGAACATAATTCAAAACGTACCCAGCCTGAATTTCTTCATAGTCTATATAAGAACAAAATATATAAAATAAAAATAAAAATATAATATAAAAAAACCATGTACTGTATACGTTGAAAAAAACAAGAGAGAAAATATATACAAGAAATACACTAACATTGTTTTTTGTTCTTATTCCCCTGAATTAGTGACTGATAAATCTTGTTTATCAGTGTTTAAATTCCACGGTATGTACATACCCTCATTGAGTCATTCCTAGTACTCCACTCCATGTGGGTCAGCCCTACTCCTTCTAGAAGTTTCCTCACAGAATCCCTTGCCTCAGAGTATATATAGATGGCACTTCCTCTTCAGTTCTTCAGCCGAATTTGCTAATCATTGCACTCATTGCTGAATTTTACATAGCTAGAAAGCTACTAATATTTTATTAAAAAAATGAATATTTTAACTAAAATTTTGCTGGCATTGGTATCATCTGTACATACGTCAGCTGCCTCCTCAGATAACGATGATGCTGCATTACAAGCAGGCATCTTCCATCTGGCAGCACAGAAAAAATCTAAGCGTCGAAGACCACGTTGCCGTAGTTGTCGAGAGCCAGTTGACGATCATGACTTTAACCCTCCAAGTCGACTTTGCCAAGGTCGAGAAGTGTTTTCCTCTCGAGTGGACTCGGATCGACATGTCCAGAAGCAACACCTTTCCTCTCCTCAGTCTACAACGCCTCAGCGTCAATCCACCCATCAGAAGTCTTCAAACGAGACACAGGACCATCAGCAGCTCATCCACTCACTGACCTTCGTAACGAACTGGCTCGCCTTGAAGACGAACATGCCACTCTTCAGCGTAGCATCAAATCCGACGAAGCCAAACTTTCACAAGATATTGCTGAGCGACAGGCTCAAATCCAGAAACTGCGTTCGGTCCGACCACGAACAGAGCCACTTGTTACTCAACAAGCCACGACTAATCATTCCTATGATGACCCGAACCTTCCAACACGGCAGCCATTTATGATCGCTCATCTGCTGCGCCCGTCGACTATGTATTCCGAAAATGTTGGCCATCCTTCGGACCAACGATCGCAACGCTCCCTCACAGACGTTTATCACGAGCAAGAACATCGTTCCTTTGAGCTGTTCTTGCGACCATCTCGAACCTCCGATACTGGACGGGGTAAGCCTTTACGAATTGTTGATTTTATGTCCCATCTGCGGCCGACTGAGGAAGAAAAGGTTATAACTACTGACTCTGGTGCACAAACCAGGCTTATGTTGTCGATTGGTCATGCAAAACCGAAATTGGAATCTGTCAGCCTCGAACAATTTTCATTCGCCAATATGCGAATTTTTTACGAACTGTTATGTTATAATAGGCTTCCTACGTCTTCTGACTTGCGAGACTACCTCTCATATTCAATAAAAATTATGAAATTGGCTCGGAAGTATACCTGGGAGTCAGCACACTTATGGCTACCCATGGTCCTTCGACAACAGCCATCTACACGAGGTTATGCTCATGCCCCGCTGGGCAATGCAATTACGCGCTTTGTCTAGTACAGGGGGGTCTAAGACTGGTTTTACTGGGCCTTCGCTTCCTGCATTAGGTACACACACCCGGGCTGGAATTGAGATTTGCCGAAACGGGTTGTCAAAAACCAGATTGCAAATTCTCACACTCCTGCAACCGCAAGGGTGGAAATCAGGTTTGTGTCAAGCAACACCCAGGTTGTCAACACACACCTTCTAATTGACTAGATTTGCGAATGTTTTCCTCACCTCTCAATTTGGAATTATGGACCACTGAACTAGCTGATGGCCCAGACAGGGAATTCCTTCTTGATGGAATTACTCATGGGTTTCAGCTTTTGCCTGCATGTTTGCATATTTATTCCTCAGCTACAATCCTCTCTCTGCTGATAAGGTGGAGGGTACTATCATAGAGGAAATTAGTGCTGGTAATTATGTCTTGACAGACGCCAGGCCTACTATTGTTAGTGCCTTGGAGTCTGTTCCTAAGCCTGATAGTGAGGACCTGCGCCTCATTCATGACTGCTCAATGCCTCCTGGTAAAGGTGTTAACACCTACATTACCATTGAAAAACAACGATTTCAAACCATAGAGCACGCTGTCAAGCTGATAAGTAATGGTTGTTTTCTAGCAAAAATTTACCTAAAACGTGCATACCGGTCAGTACCGGTGCACCCTTCTAACTATGCTGCCCTAAGTTTGACGTGGAAATTCAAGGGTGCCTCAACTTTTTCTTACCTTGTGGATACACGCCTACCTTTTGGTGGTAGGAGTTCTCCTGGTATTTTTCACCGCATAACTCAAGCTGTTCGGCGAATAATGGCTAAGAAAGGCTTCAACCTCCTAGTTGTGTACCTTGATGATTTTCTCATCATTGGGAAAAACAGGAGTGAATGCAAAGCCGCATTCGATGCTTTGTCTGCTTTACTTGTGTCTTTGGGTTTTCAACTCAGTCCATCTAAAGTTGTTACACCATATCAGGAGCTTGTGTTCCTTGGCGTCCTTCTTAATTCTGTGGATTGCACGGTTGCCTTACCAGCTAATAAATTGTCTGCATTAAAGGAAACGGTCAACTCTTTCTCCCTCCGGAAAAGAGCCTCTAAGAAACAGCTTCAACAACTTGCAGGGCGCCTTAACTGGGCCTGTAAGGTGGTGTATGGTGGCCGTACCTTTTTAAGACGCGTTCTTGATCTGATTAACACCTTGTCGTCCCCTGCCTCGCGATGTCGCTTAACACCCGAATTCCACAGGGATATCGACTGGTGGTGTCAGTTCTTGGACGTTTTTAATAGGAAGTGCGACCTCTGTGACACTCGCCCCATTACTGACTTAGGAACAGACGCATGTTCCACTGGTATGGGTGCTTACTTTAATGGAGATTGGTTTTATTCCCACCTTCTTGTTGATCACCCGGCCATTGCTCATATGCACATTAACTTCAAAGAAGCACTCTGCATAGTGTTTTCTGCGATGCGGTGGTGTTCTTCCTGGAAAAACAAAACCATCCATGTGTACTGTGACAATACTGCTGCTGTTGTTATGTTAAGAAAATTTTGAACATTGCAGCAAGGCACAATGAAATACTCAACCTGTTAAGTTTTAGGGTTAAATCATAGAAGTTTTGTTCGTCAAAAGTTACTGCCAAAAAGACAGTTAAACTTCCTTTTCGCAGGATACACAATATCAGTGAAAAAAACACACACACACACACACATACCTACATGAACCGAGTTGTGGGCACCCATCAGTTGTACACATATGTTGTGGGGAAAAAGTGGCTAAAAAATTGTGTCAAATTTTTGCAGTGTAAAAAAGAATTAAAAACTGTCTTCACTGTCTTCGGTATGATGATAAAATAATCACAGTGCACCTATTGCGCCCATCAAAACCATACTTTACCAAGATATTGTTAATTTGTCCCCACAACATTGATCTTGCGAAGTGACACAAAATTGACCCCATAACGTCTTTTTTAAAACAAATATCCTTTATTTTTGCGCTAATTTGTTAATTTTTGTTGAGCATGTCCAAATAACTTCGATGTTGTGAAATCATTGAACTTTGACAAAAAATTGTGATCATATGAGAGTGACCTAGGTCATCTAACTATCGGGCAGAAAATAGTTGAAATCAACGTTTGTCCAGTGGAGATCGTAATTTGAATTGAAAACAACCTAGTTTCTTATGAAATTTAAACCTTATAGATATTTTATCGAATCATTATGATTTTTCTACGACATTTGGATGGTAAAGTTCATTCACGGAACTTCACCGAAGGTGTTTGTCACCACAAAATAGGCATCACTTAAAATAAAATTGACCCCATAAGGCGAGTATCATTCAAATCAAGTTTGTCCCCATAAAGTGGGTGTCATTCAAATCAAGTTTGTCCCCACAAAGTGGGTGTCATTCAAATCAAGTTTGTCCCCACAAAGTGGGTGTCATTCAAATCAAGTTTGTCCCCATAAAGTAGGTGCCATTCAAATCAAGTTTGTCCCCACAAAGTGGGTGTCATTCAAATCAAGTTTGTCCCCATAAAGTGGGTGCCATTCAAATCACGTTTGTCCCCACAAAGTGGGTGTCATTCAAATCAAGTTTGTCCCCACAAAGTGGGTGTCATTCAAATCAAGTTTGTCCCCATAAAGTGGGTGACATTCAAATCGAGTTTGTCCCCACAAAGTGGGTGTCATTCAAATCAAGTTTGTCCCCATAAAGTGGGTGCCATTCAAACCAAGTTTGTCCCCATAAAGTGGGTGTCATTCAAATCAAGTTTGTCCCCATAAAGTGGGTGTCATTCAAATCAAGTTTGTCCCCATAAAGTGGGTGCCATTCAAATCACATTTGTCCCCATAAAGTGGGTGTCATTCAAATCAAGTTTGTCCCCATAAAGTGGGTATCATTCAAATCAAATTTGTCCGAACAGACGGGTATCAATAAAAATGAACTTGTCCCTATATGTTGGATATCAATTATTTCTCAAAATGCATCATAACCAAACCCGATCCCTGCACTTCATGCCTAGTTTGTTGGAGCGCCCTTGATAAAAAAGGTTCAATCTTTATCAAAAAAGGGGCTGGGATCGAGTTTGCTTTAGTACAAAACATAGGGACTGAGTGTTTGACATTTTTTACATAAATAATTGTTTTACGATGTAAATACCGCACTGAGCAATAAAGAATGTAGAGCCCTTTTTCCTCCTGTAAATTTCTTCGAAATTCGTTAATCTCGAAAGTTTATTCCCGCGAAACTTCCAAAAATATGTCAACCGCGAAAGTTTGTTTGCGCAAAATGTAAAAAAATTCGCGGTTGGTTCGAACCGTGAAAGTTTCTTCCCGCGACAGTCTGTTCTTTTAAAGTAATCACTAAACGTTGTTTAACTGCTTGGATAAACCCGTGTGTTTTTCGTGAAAGTTGCTAAACTCGATCAACGGTACTCCGGAAAAACTAAGCAAAAGTTGCTGAGATCGAGATAAGGTTGTTGAATAACACTCTGTCGACTGTTATGAAATGTTGATTAATCCAACCTTATTCCTGGGGCTACTTCATTGCTTTTCTGATATCGTAGCAGCACTCTGAAATTTCTCCACCCTCATATGAAAAAAAAAGTCTGGGGACGAGCTTGTTAACGTATTTCCACGAATAAATGGCCGTGAGGCGCTTATTATTAAATCCAGCATTGTAGGTGATATTGACTGAATGCAGAATTTTGTAATGAGTCCTGCTGAAAAAGCTGGGAATGAGGTTGGTGTCCTGGTGTCTTCTTTATCTCAAATGTTGCCACACCACATAATCCACCCTACTCTCATAAATCGTGGCTGTCGAAGAGATATCGGCAAATTGTTTGATTCTACTGCTTCTTTCAGGATTTAGAAAACATCGCATGCGAAAGACAAGTTAAGTGTTGCAGAGGTAAAGGAACGAGGTTATTCGTCACATGAATTTGTGTGAGAACGTGCAAACCTTCACTAGGATACTCATAGAACCCCCGCTCTCGCTATGTTCTATATTAACAAACCTTGATTTTCCCCTATGAGCTATCCAAAAATCTGAGCTAGTTACCATACCTTTCTTTCTTTGTTTAATTTCGTGTGTCTCGTACATGGACCAACGGTCCTCGAACAATATATTTTTAAAAAACAGTTCTAAAACGTTACAAATGTAATCATATGTTTCAAAAGGTTTGCTTGTTACTAGTGCTACTGGTATTCTTCTTTCTTCAGAAAAGGTGCTGGGATCGAAATAGAAAGAAAACAATGTAACTGTTGTTAAAGACCGAGATTTTACGTGAAAGAGAGTTAGTTTCCAAGCTGACCTAGAGAAGTGGCGATTCGTGCCAAACTCGCGGTAAGAGGTGTTGAGACCAGAGCTTGAATTCGTGCTGGATGACCACTAAGTGATCAATCGACGGTTATGTGAATGGCGAATCACGACTTATGAGTGCTAAGTGGCGGATAAGTGTCATCATCGACAGTTACCAAGTGGCGATTCGCGATTTATGAACGCTAAGTGACGCTTCGACAGTAAAAAAAGTCCCTAAATAAATGTTGACATTGGATGTCCCTCATGGGCTACCATACTCAGTAGTCAACGACTGTGTCAAATAATTCATTCAGTTCCCCTAGTTACTTTCAGGGGCGAACACATTACAGGGCCGATGACACTTGGGGGGCCGGGGGGGGCACCCCCCCCCCCCCGCCCCCCACTTTTTGACTGAACAGAATAAAAAGGAAGAGAAATTCTTCTTGTCACTTTTGTTTAATAGATTTTCAATGGAAAACTAACCAAAATGAAACAATTAGAGGCCATTTCAGAGGTCTAAAACGTAAAATTTTCTCCTGGCGCCCAACCATGGTGGGCACCTTTTTTGTGCCCCCTCACTTTAAAAACCGTGTCGTCCGCCCTGCATTACATCCACAATTTAACAACTGTCGCAACATTTCAAAATTGTCGTTTTTCCACGGAACGAATAAATACATATTTAGTGGCATAATATATCTTTCATAAAATGTGCATCTCAATAAAATATATTTACAATAAATACATAAAACTTCGTTCAGTTTTTGTGAAACTCCGTTCACTTTTTGCCATGTACGAAAGATACCGAGATAAATACCGAGAGGACACATTGTAATGGTCAAACGACGTACTTTCAACTTCAGGACGTTGTTACAACATTGAACACACCTCGTGTGACCACCATGTGTCCGCTGGGCATTTTCAACTCGAAAATCATAACGTGAAAAAAAAAAAAAAAACACAAGAAGTTGATTTATTTGTTGTTCCAAGAGGACGCCTAACTTGTTAAGTTGAGAAGACTTTTTTCAGATGCCTTGGTGTGGACATATACCCTAGTTAATAATAAATCTATCTTACGATATCAATGTAAAAATAACAAAACAATGTTAAACCCTACGATTTAATCTAGATGTCCATGTGTGATACCGTAAGGAAACAAAACAATGACGTAACAAAAATAAAAATAAGAGTGTATAAATAAACGTTACTGTAGGAGATGGCAGTATTAAGGTCGTTTTCCACCTAGGCGAATTCGTTCCTGCGAATAAAAAAATGCGCCATTACGTCATTGGTTTTATCAGGATCTGATTGGTTTTCGCTTCGGTGAAAAAAAAAAGTAAAAAGTGTTTCAACTTTTTTTTTTTTTGTTCGCTAAAGCAAAAAACAATGAGAAACCAATAAAAACACTGGCGTAATGGCGAATTTTGTTCGCGCGAACGAATTCGGCGAAGTGGAAAACGGCCTTTACGAGATGGAGCTCGCGTCATCTCGGAATACCACATTCGAATTTTTCCCCCTCGTTACAGTTTAGATGGTACCGGGGGGAAAATAACATTGTCAATGTTCATCACGAGCGGTGTCGTGTCTACATTATGGCGAAGCAACATTGTGTGGAATCTGGTGTCTACATTAGACCGCTCTTGGAAATCGTAGTGGTGCCATGGGTTTTTTCCTGTTTTTTGGCAAATGATATACAACATTTGATTCTTAACATCGGCCCAGTATTTGTTTGATTGGTGTTACATCAAATGTTGGATTCGTTCGCTCTATGCTCGAGTTGGTCCCTTACTAGCAGGACCTGGTTCACACCTAGGCTACGAAGCGCAAACAGGAACAAAAACAGAAATATAAAAATAACGAACACCATGATCAACTTCTGTTGCAGCAACGTTATAATAATTATAAGGTGATGCTGTAACGTCGCTTGACCATGATATTTAAGCTGTATTACGTTTGGTTACATCGAGGTTTCAAACATTTGCTCGTGGGAACAGTTGTTCTTAAGCAAATTCAATATCAGTTCATTGAATGTTTTATCGTAAGAAGTAAGTTTGTTTTTCGTAGGGAACATAGACAATAATCATGGCAAAGAAGCAAGTCGCTTCGCCATAGACTTTTAGCGTGATTTCACTACTCAGAAAACTTTTTTTTTGATTTTACCAAGTTCACGCCTGCAAAAACATTGCATATGAAAAATAGTGGATACTTGTTCTTAACGCACGCCCCAGTTATGGCTGCACAAGCTACTTAATGATAGAGATGGGCCAGGTCAAATAAAAGAAGCACAATTACACAGTGGTGAAAGTTTCACCATGTGAAAGAGAATTTCTGACTATGATTTCAGAATAAATAGACTAGAATCAGGTCTCGTCTAAAACGACATATGACATATAACAACATAGGAGAATATACGGATCACATACGACTACCTTTTCTAACTTACCTAGTAAGTGTAGTTGGCATCCCTGTCTATTGGGGTTTAAAAATACTGAAGGCAAAAAAAATTTGAATTTCGTATCTCAAATCAAAGTACATGTTGTATTGAAATTAACTCGGTCACTGAAATTTGAAAGTCAGTTTCTTTGTTTGTTTTCACTAGATCAAATTTGTCACACATAAATGTTTCACACTTTTTCATTTGCAAAATCCGCCTCCAAAAACTCTATTACTCGTATATGACTCGTATATGTTCGTGTGTGACTTGTATGTTAGTCGTGTTGTAGTTTTAGACGACACCTAGAATCATGCTCGAAATTCTTTTTCCCCACAGGGAATTTTTCAGCTACACAACACTAACTTCTGGTAACAACAGAATGACCGGACCCCCTACGTAATTTTCAGTGACTCGACTTCTTTTTGATTTTCAATGTAATATTCAGTATACATATCGCATGATTGATCACCATAATCTTCCTCGCAAATAATTTGGATTTAGTTATTCAAAAATCTGACAAAGGAAATTCAGTTGTTCTTGTCGATAAAGATATATACGTAAACAAGATTAGTGATATTTTGAATGACACAGGCGAAGTTTGCAAAAGTTAAATGTGATAAAGAGAAGGAGCTGAATTTATCATCAATCAAGAGAAAAAAGTACAGCAGTTTTGAAAACTTTGCTTGACAACGGTTCCTTGGAAAGAAGATTATATGAAAAACTTAAACCAACTGGGTCAAAGCTAGGAATATTATATGGTTTATGTAAAATTCACAAATCTATTGTTAACGGAAGTTCCCCTTTTTAGGCCCATTTTATCGGCTATCGATACACCCACCTACAATTTGGCTAAGTTTCTTGTACCACTTTTTGGCACCCTTAACAGTTAATGAGTATTACTGTTTTCAGCTCTTTTTCCTTTGCTGAAGAAATTAGTAAACAGGACAGTAGTTTGTTATGGGCTAGCCTAGATGTTGATTCTTTATTTACAAATATTCCTTTGCAAGAAACTATAGATAGTTGTACTGATTCTTTATTTTCAGAGACTGACCCAGTCAGTAATTTTTGCAAAAGTGATTTCGTAAACTCCTCTCTCTGGCCACAGAAAATTCTTATTTCACGTTTGACGGTCAACTATTCAAGCAAGTCGATGGGGTAGCTATGGGATCACCTCTTGGCCCCAGCCTTGCTAATGCTTTTCTTTCGCACCACGAAAAGACTTGGTTGATAATTGTCCATCATCCTTTAAGCCAGTGTATTATAGAAGATATGTTGATGATGTTTTTGTGTTGTTCTCATCTCCTAGCCATTTGCCTCTATTTAAGGACTATCTTAATAGGCAACACATCAACATATCTTTCACGTTCTGAGTGCGAGGCCGATAAAACTCTTCCGTTTCTTGACGTATCTGTTTCTCGCAATGAATCGAAGTTTGTTACATCTATCTATAGGAAGCCTACATTTAGTTGTGTTACACGAATTACAACAGCTTTTTGCCGGAAGAATATAAAACGGGTTTGATAATGACATTGATTTTTCGGATATTTAAGATTGTTTCTGATTTTTCTAGGTTTCACTTAGAAATGCAAGATCTTAGAAACATTCTGTTAAGAAATGGCTACCCGTCTAGTTTGATTGATCAATGCATTAAGTCTTTTCTCGACAGAATGTTCAAGATAAGAAAGTTTTCAGTACCGTGCCTAAGTTAGAAGTTCTTATTATTTTGCCATATTTGGGTAATATATCGTTGAAACTGCGAACTCACTTAGTTAAAACATTTGATAAGCATCTTCCGTGCTGTAAGCTTAGGGTTATTTTCAAATCGGGTTGTAGAATTGGCAATTTTTTCCGGTTTAAGGACCGTGTTTCAAAGGCTCTGCGTTCAAAAGTGGTATATAAATATCAGTGTGATGGCTGCAATGCCATCTATTATGGGAAAACTATGCGACATTTTGAAAGTTAGAGCCTGCGAACACATGGCCGTTTCTGCCTTGACTGGAAAATCCGTCAAATCTATTAACCTTAGTGCGGTTTTGGAGCATGTTGTTTTCTGTTAAAATAGACCATCTTTAGATAATTTTTCTATTATCTCCTCCGCATCTAATAATTTTGATTTGGAATTGAAGGAAAGCTTGTTAATCCGTAGGGATAAGCCAATTCTTAATAGAAATATTGCATCAATGCCATTATTTCTATTTTCAGATAATTGACTTGCCCCTACGGAATATTTGATCGTACGATGATATATCGTACGATATTTTGTATATAGTGTTGAATTTGTCAATTGTAAATAGCTATACTTGAAAATGGCCGTCCGTACGGCCGAAACGTCGTTTAAAGAGTTGTGTTCGTTTTTAGTTCCAAAAAATCTTCCTCGTGATGTAAGTCTTGAATCTTCGTATGTTGTCTTTCGATAAATGGTTAAGGACGTTGATAATTGGTCGAAACGAAATAACAATTTGCGATATCAAAGCGAACCAACTGAAATAGTTTTCAGTGAAAGCGCGATCGTGTTTCACGATGAAAAGCACGCTTATCACGAAGTACGGAATGATCGATAATAGGTGTATACCTAAAAATACTATGGGTGTTCTTTTCACAGCCATACCTTGATTCGTTTGCAGGCTGAAACGTCTCTGAAACTGTTGTGTTATACTGTGTTTCCTAGGTGGTACGTTACCTAACTGTTGTTCCTTGACTTTGATGGCATGTGCGATAGAACGGTGTCTGTTTGATGACCTTTCGCTGTCCTCCATAACGAATACTCGAATACATACACAACAAACAATAACACACCGTGTACGGCGAGTATACTAATAATCACACCAGTTGGCACACGCGGTAAAAACAAATCGAAAAAACGTGAGAAAATCGTCTTTGTTGTATGTGGTATAGTGAATAAACAAGATAGGATGACAAATGTACAAATGGCAAGCCAGATTGTTACAACCAATGCCAGTAAACGTGCTCGGCTCAGCATGATTTTATAATCAAATGGGAAACTAATAACAACATATCTATTTATTGTAATAAGTAATAAGAACAAAAAAGCGTATAGAACAGCAAAAATGTGTTGTTCCTTTGTTTGAATCATGAGGAAAATACCGCAGCATGAAAACAAGAAATCTATTAGGAACGTGTTGAATAACAATACATCTCCTTTCTTCCAGTGTTGTTGTGTGACACACACAATAGTAGCGAATATAGTGAATATCAATGATGCGATGTTAGGAACGATAGTTACAGCAATTCGAATATTCATCATTCAATGTTGTAGGTGATTAAAACACTGAAAGAGAAATTGAATTACAAAAATGACTATTTCCTTATATATGGGTTAGGATATTGCTCTGTACAATCACAAAATACGGATACATGTATTCCAATACAAAACACTGATTTGGAATTTCATTTGGTTTGTTGTGGTTTGCAGGGATCGCGTCGACGGGGGGGGGGCCTTGGCCCCCCCCAATATTTGCAGAGAAATGTTTTTTTAGATACCAGCAAAACTCTTTCGTTTGTGCGCGACTGGTTTCGAATTCAGGCCCCCCCCCCATTAAAAAAATTCTCGCCGCGATCCCTGGTTTGTCAACCGCGTGCTCGAGACGACCTACGTAGGAGCGATCAGGTAAAACTCAATCGAGTGCAGTTTGACCTTCAGAACCTCTTTTGTGAAAGTAAACTTTGTTACTGAGGGAAAAATACTCATAAAAACCTCTCAGAACAAAAATCTGCTCAAAGAAAAGTATGTGTCCATGTTTGAAAGATGCTCGGGGCAGTGACTTCAATTTTTTTCATTTGTTGCTGGAGAAATGGTCAGGCACAGGACGTAAAATGTTTGAACGACGAAATTAAAAGAAAATAAAACATTTATCGTGGAGACTAGCCTTTGATTATCTGAAACCAAGGCAATAAGAACGTTGAAATTACTATGTATTTTGAAATAAACATCCTCACCTTGTGTTTCGCTTTTCACTCACAAATTTTCATCGCAAAAATGATCCACAAAAATATCAAACGAAAAACATGCTCATCTTCTTCGGCTTGTATGAAATATATTTACGACGTCTAAATATGGAACAACAAAAAGTTAATAATTTACAACTTTTATTTTTCATTCACTCTATTATATTTTCAACTAACAAAACAATACAATAAGTAAAAGCAGTAATAGAAATCAACACCCATGACAATGTGCGAAATATTTCTCCACGTGATACATAAAACAATAAGAATTGTTCTCCGCCTCGTTCCATAATTATTGAACAACAAATGCAATGACGGACGAAAAAATAAACAGCGGTGACGTCACTAATGAAACTGATTCAAAATAGGAAACTTGCAACCTCGTTCATAGTCCCCATTATTATAATGAATGAAAACGTATATTCAAAATCGTCAACTTTCGTTTTTACTATATACTGCTAGAAGTTAGATTGTGGGCCCATTCAATTCAGAAATGCTATTTTTTTAGTTAATACATACCATGGCTATGGTTGGTGTGAAAGAAATGCTAGAGCCCTCATTTATAACGTGTTCTGGCAATGTTACTCTTTTATACGATAAAATTTTCGTTGTTTAATCCTATTTCTTTTTACAGCCGACGTCTTCGTAAATCTACCGCATTTCATTGTTTTGTTTTTGAATTGTCATCAACCTCGAACCCAATAAGTTCAATAATACGTTCAGAAGCACTGGGGACAAGTTTGGGTTGTCATTACCGGAAAATTGGATACCTGAAAAAGATTTTGAAGTGTTTTAGACGGGAAATTTCTATGGAAAACGGTGAATACGGAATTAGTGAAAATTAAGGGGGAAATCCTTTAGTTTTCGTTGCGTGTTTTTCTGCACGTGTATGAAAACGTCAAAATGCGCAGTCTGAGTTTTCGAAAAACAAGGAGCCGGATATACCTGGATCTGTCTAAAAAACTAGTCAGGCTTTCTCAGATTTCCATCCCATTACTTCTTGAGGGTTCCGTTAAAATCATTTATTTCAACATCGAGCTATTCCGATATCACATGCTATATGTTGTGTCATTCGAACATTACAAATTTTTCGTGAACTTTCTTTTTCTTCATATAATGACGCGAAAGTGGTTATTCTAGGCATGAATATTTTACTGCAAGTATGTATTTCTGCACGATGTTCGATAACAAAAAACTTCATTGAATAATAAATTTCGATACGATATGTTATGGTAGATAGACGTAGTTAAATTATAACGAACATGGATGAAGTAAGTCGATTTCATTCATTACTAATCTGGCAAAGATCATTCATTTTTTTCCAGTGAACGCTGATGGTAATCGTTTAAGCATTAGCTGGCTTAACTTTTTTCAATTTTTACGCTTTTCATCACAAGGCACTTAAACCGGTGGGTGCTTTTATTTTTATATTATTATAATAGCTTTGTCCAATTTTATGCTTATCCTATCATAGCGAGAAAAAGAGGCCTGTGTTCGAGGTTGTCATGTATATGTAACAGAAATTTCTCAATCTCGTTTCCAGAGCATCTTCTCCTTTTTGGGGATTTTGGAAGCTTGCTTCACCACCGAAATTGCCGAAAAGGAAAAGACCAGCCAGATTGGAAAGTTTTCAAGATAAATAGTCAATGTGGTCACAGTCTACTTCGTGTACTATTGTCATTGTTTTTTGTTTCTTTTTCCTTTTTTTTTTTCGTTTTGTTTTGTCCTACTCAGTAAAGCACTCAGTGCTCGGACGAGTTTGCTCCTGCTTTTCTCACATACAATAATAAATCTAATTCCGCGTTTGAGGGAAATTTTTCTTCGCTTTGGTATTATATACTTGTTCATTTATGTCTTTCAGATTACGACTTGCTTGATTCTAATGTTGCCGTTCATTTTGTCACTGAGGCCATCACTTCAAACATTTGTAGTGGATGACAAAGTCGGAAAATGTGGAATCGAAAGGATGAGAAGTATTGCTCACAAAAATGCCGAAGTGAAAAATGTTTTGTTGATTGCATGAACAACAACGATGTATGTGCACAATATTGCGGTTTATATTACCAAAATCGAACCTGTTTCGTAAACTGTCGCAATACAAAGGTGAGAATTTTCGTTTTCAGAATATTAACAACTTCGTATGTTCATGTTCGTCAGATTTTTGTATGATTATTCAAATCATGAAACTACGAGGCGTTCATCATCAGAAAATCCCACCATTGAAGAATGCTGCATTGTTGTCGTTACTTTTGTGTGCAGCCTGGCTGAATAAACATTCGAAAAGTTTTTCTTTCATTTAGATATGAGATAATAAAAATATTAAACCTCGTAACCAGGGTCATTGATTCTTTCCAGATCTCCTTGTGAGACTGGAAAGTCCCAGGGAATTTATTTGGTTAACTTATGCAATGTTTCAATTGATTTTCATTTTTAGAGATGCTATCAAACCTGTCTTGGATAAAATTGTAAACTTTCATGTGAGTCAGCCAACAAGCGTACCCAAGTTATCGTAATGACTCCCAAATCCGACATATTCAAAATTCAAAATACAGCAGCATGTCAATCTGTCGCATGTAATCAGCGTTGTGAATTTCAAGGGTGTTTCTTGAAATGCGACAATCCAGAGTGTCATTTTGAAAGTCATCACTCAACGCTGTTTTTTCAACTTACAAAAACGGTGAAAAATGTTACCGTTCAATGTAATGGTGAGTACATCGAGTTTCCAGCGTTACAATCTGAACGCTCGTATATGGCTTGTGGATGGAGACGAATTAAAGTGGAGGTCCTGTCACATGATGTTTTTGGAAGCCATGATTATGTGGTGATGGTTAATTCAATAGAAGTTATGAAAAACTCAGGCACTACAGCAACAAACTTTTTATTTTACTTTGTGTGCTTTTATTGTGTGTCATAACTTTGTAGATTTTAGGTGATGTGAAATCTGAGACGGAAGCTTCAACATAATATACTTTTTTAGCCATATTAGTAACATTGTGACCCATTTATTGTGACTATTGTTATGAAACATATGGAACCATCATTATTTCTTTTACACGCAAGAACTTTTTTTTATCGCCATTGCATATTTTATTTATAAATCGTTTCTATTTTTCAGGCGTCTTTCTCCTTACCTGAAATAATATTCAAGTGTTATGTTGGCACAACTTTTTTGCTAGCTATGGGTGTCAGTAAACTGTAGCAGTGTGTAAAGTGTTTTTAAAAAGACCATAACTTATTGAACAAGGAAAATATTTTCTCACCTATCGACACCTACTGCGCATATTGCAAAATCTCGTAATATTCGAAAAACTCTCTGTTAACAGCATGAAATAGGCAGACGATAGGCAGGCAGCATTGCGACTTTAGAAATTCTGATGACGTCAGCAAAAATCAGAGTGGAAATTCATTTGGGAATTAACGACAATTATTATTCCCATTGGATAGTCCTTGAAATTCTGATCAAAATAATGTACAGGGACATGTGTTTTTGACGTCAATTTTCCCTATTGGTTACCATGATATTTGACCTAAATTATTTATGTTGCAATGCAATGGTATCTCACGTCAAAATATCAAATTTCGTACAATTGTCTCTAATTTGGTAAAGATTAATGCGTCAGCCCATTATGCACGATTATGAGACATCAAGTCGAAATGCAACTTTGTCTCGCTCAGTAATGTTTCATGGGTTAATTCGTAGAAAAACAAGCTGGGACGTTTGACAAACGAAATCGGTCCCAAAATTTGAGCGGAATTTTCGAATTTTTTTTTGGTTTTTTGCGGAACTGGCTCAACCATATGGGAGTGTCTATTTCGACGCTTTTTGCAACGGTTATTTTGACGCAAATGAAGATTGCGAGAAATTGATAAACGGATTATAAATCAACGTGCGAGAAATAGCAATTAAACGTTGTGTTCGTCGTCAGCATCAAAGTTCTCAAAATTTCGATACAACAGAATCAACTATGGGTGAAAACGGCGCCGCTGAAGGAAGTTACGCAAGATCAAACGAAATAGAAGACGTTGCATCTTTTCATTGTGAGAGGTGTGGAAAAAGATGTAAATCACGATTTTGTACGAACAATGCTGCTGAGACAGAAGTAGAAGAAGCAGATGAAGTTGGTCGCCCGCCACCTAACGGGGTACATCAAATCGATGAGTGGTATGAGAAAATTGTATATTGGAGACGCAATTTATTCTTGCTACCAAATGGAGCTGCTGGAAAATCTTTCATTCGCGAAACTACAACACTTATGAATGCATGGTTAGAAAATAGCCCCTTGAAAGATTGTGTAATGAAAGCAATACACATAATGCCAGCGTTACTGCTACAAAAACCTTCAAAAACGTCGAAGAGCCAGGATCAAGTGAAAGCTTTGGAAAGACGGATGGTGAAGTGGAATAAGGGAGACTTCATCAGCCTCCAGAATGAAGCAGATGCCATTCAATCTAGAATTCCTAAAAACAATGGGCGAAGATCTATAGACACGATTTCCAAGAAGTTTAAGGAACTGATCGAGAAGGGGAATGTAAACAGTGCCATCAAGATCATAACGAATAACATGTCAAATGGGGTACTCCCGCTGAACGATCATACATTGGATCTTTTACACGTCAAACATCCTCAAGCAGAGCATGTTAACGAAGTCGCTGCATTGCAAGGACCAGCTTTAACGGTTGAACCGATCATTTACGACGTCATAGATGAAACCATGATATTGAAAGCTGCGCAAATGACAAAAGGTGGCTCAGGGCCTTCGGGCTTGGACGCTGATGGTTGGAAGAAAATCCTTACTTCCAAAGTTGATGGAGAAAGTGGAAAAGATCTTCGAGTGACTTCTGCAAAGGTTGTGAAGAAGATGTGCGTTCAAGTCATTAACGATAATTCATTAGAAGCCCTGCTTGCTTCAAGATTGGTACCATTGAACAAGAACCCTGGATTAAGTCCTATTGGAGTAGGTGAAGTTTTACGACGAATTGCAGGAAAAGTAGTGATGAGTGTCACTAAGAAGGATGTTGTGGCAGCATCAACTAAAGCTCAAATGTGTGGACGAAAAGGTGGAAGTGAAGCAGCTATACATGCGATGAAAGATATGTTTGACAATAATCAATCAGATGCTGTTCTTCTTGTTGATGCAGCGAATGCTTTCAATAGAGTAAACAGAAAGGTGTTACTACACAACATTTACATCTTGTGTCCGATGATTGCGACATTTGTCCATAACTGCTATATAATGTCTGCTCGCCTTTTTGTAATTGGAGGTGTTGAAATACGGTCGCAAGAGGGTACAACTCAAGGAGATCCGCTTGGAATGGCCATTTATGCACTCGCCATAACCCCACTACTCGATATGATGGCGGTAACGATGAATAATTCACACAACAAAATGGTATCATTCGCAGATGACTTAACATCATCTGGAGAAGTTAAAGCTTCACGAGAGTGGTGGGATCATTTGATTAAACTTGCTCCATATTTCGGATACTACCCACAACCATGAAAATCTTGGCTGAGTGTGAAAAATGAAAAAATGGAGGAAGCGAATGAAATATTTGGCAAATGTACAGATGTTCAAATCACTTCAGACGGGAAACGTCATCTTGGTGCAGTGGTTAGAAGTGTGCAATATAAAGAAGCGTAGGTGAGAGAGATGGTTGAAAACTGGGGCACAGAATTAAGCCTTTTATTAGACGTCGCAGTAAGCCAACCACAAGCAACTTACACCAGCTTTGTGGCTGGATATCAACACAAATTTACCTACTTTCTTCGAACTATCTCCGGAATTGAAGAGTACTTGTCACCGCTCGAAGAAGTCATCAGGCATAAATTTATCCCAGCAATAACTGGTGGACATATCGTTAACGACAACGAACGACGTTTGCTTGCTTTACCAGTCAGACTTGGAGGATTGGGAATGAGAATCTTTGCAAAAGATGTACCTTTGGAATATAGCAACTCAAGACGAGTGACAACAACGTTGATCAATCAAATTCTTGACAGAAACGAAGGACTTAGCAAGACTGTTGCTGAAATTCATTCTGAGAATAGACGCATCAAACTATCTGAGCTCGACTTTGTTTACTCAGAAATGAACGAAGAAGCAAGAAGAGTTAACGACGCTAACAGAAGAACGGCAGTTCCAAACTGGTTAACAACACTTCCATTAAAAGAATGGGGGTATAACCTCAACAAGCAGCAATTGTGGGACGCAATCAAGATTCGATATAATTGGAACTTGGAACGAATATCCTCCAAATGCATATGTGGAGCTACTTTCGACGTGGGTCACGCACTCTTATGTAAAAAGGGTGGATTCGTGACGTCACTGCTACTCTACTTGCAGAAGTTTGCAAAAATGTTAGGAAAGAGCCGATGCTACTTGAAATTACTGGCAAACAATTCGACACGAAGTCAACGAATATTTCAAATGAAGCGAGACTGGACGTCAGCGCTCGAAGTTTCTGGATCGCTGGCCAACGAGTATTTTTTTGGATATAAGGGTTTTCGACCAATATGCTCAGCGGTATAGAAGTCTGGACCTTCAAAGATGTTCCCAG
>JASGCC010000724.1:0-29520 GCA_030067915.1 Hydractinia echinata
AACTTAGTAAGAAAGAAGATTTTTCCTAAATTTTCTCCTGTATCATTATACAGATAAATACGTAACTGAGAATGCAATCAAGGTTACATTTTTATCAATTACACATAATGTTACAGGTTTATCACCAATATTTATTCTTAGAAACCTTTTTTAAAGCTTACCCAGTTAATTTCTTAAAAGGATGATTTTCTAGAACCATTTCTTCATTAAATTATATTATAAACATATAAACTATGCCCGTACCAAGTTTCAAGTCATAAAAATAAATTTTCAAACATTTATAGAGTTTTTTATCATTTTTAACAAATACACTTGTTACTTTTTTATCATTTCTCTTTTTTGAGTTTGTAAAGCTATATCTCATAGTGTACACAAACTACAAGGAAAACTTCACTGTTACAAAATTTTGTTATTCTATTTTTCAAATATGTATTCAAGATTTTTATTGGAAATACCAAATCAGCTACAGAGATAAAAATGTAACATGGTATACCAATGTTCACAATTGGCCAAAACCCTGCCTATGTTTTTTAAACATGTCCTTATCATAGGTGGCCACTACATCATTTTATGGGATCATCATTCCGTGAAAAACGTTTTTATTTCTCCTTTAGAACTCAAGTTTGAATTCCTACCTTTTGTTAGTTTCCAAATAATGTAGGTGTCAAGTGTGCCAAATAATATGCTGCCATCATGTGCGGCTTGACGAATCTAAAAAAATAATGTCTCTAATGGTAGAACGATAATATATTTTAGTGACCACTTTAAAAATTTGCAATTTTAGGAGAATTTAGAGGGATCAAAATGTCAGAGAAAAAAACGAATAACCTCATATTCTAAGGGATTTTGACAAAATTTTAGGAGAAAAGTAAGTTGGACTTTTTTAAAGCGAAATAACAAAATATAAATACTATTAAAGAAAAAACAGTTGCATGTTACATAAAAAATTTAGGAGATTTTAGTAAGATTCAATATTTTGGGTCTAAATGATTATTTAGCAGATTTCAGAAGGGTCTTCATTTATAACAGATTTTAATAGGTATGCTCACCCTGTATTTACAGTACCAGCAAAGTCTTAAGTGTAAACTTTGTAAATTATTGGAAGAATATAAACTTTATCAATGTTTCGAAGAAGATAAATATTTCTTTGGTTTGCTTAGTTTGTTTCCATGGTTTTACATTTACAGTTTCTTGTTGCATGGATAGTAACAAGGTTTAATTTAGAAATTAAAATAGGGGCTGCTTGGTGTGGGAATTCCGTGAAAGGTTAGTGGTGTGAAGATAAGAAAATTTTGGTTCTCACATTTCCAGATGATTTGAAAAACTCTTTCCAGATTAAATTGCATGCTACATTAGTGCTGAAACAATTTTAATTAAAAAAAAAGTGTTTCATTTTAAACCTGAAAATATAATTTGAATTTTTACAGTATTTCTTAAAAAAAATCAATTTTTCCTTTTTAGTCACCAAAATTACTGCTAATACTCGTATCTATGTCCTAGTTATGGTGACACAGCATCTTTGCACATTGTTTTTAGAAAAGATAAGTTAGTGTCTTAAGGTAAGAGGAAAACCTTATTCCTGCATAAATAAACTTGAAAAATGAAAATAAATTTCAATTGAAAATTATTTTTGTATTATTAATTATTTTTTGAAATTGGTTAAACACCATATATGAGGACTAAGCCAGATATTTCTCACAAATAAATAAGCTATACCTCAGGGTTGGAGTCAAGAAACCAAGCTAACTTCATGGATGCCTAAAGTTAAAAAAATATATATTTAGTCAGAAATAGCATACATGCATTTTTTTGGTAATGTTGCTTGCATAGTTTTTCTGAGATTGGAAGAGACACAAACAATGCCCTTACCTGATTGATTTGGTATTTTAGGATTTTCATTACCAAAAACTTTGCTTGTCTTAAGAACGTGTAAAGTATACTTCCTAAAACGTTGGTTGTCTAAAAAAAACAGATGCAACATGACTGTTTGGACATATTCTTTTATTACAACAGAGTCAATTATTAAACAAGAAGGTTTTGAAAAAATAAACTTTTTGAGATGTGAAAAAATGATTTTGTCATTAAAAATGTATGTCTATTTTTTTTTGATTTTAAAGGAAACTCAAGGTATAAAATGATGTTGGACAAAAAAAATTATGTTAATCAATTCACGTTTATAATATCTATGCATTGATAAAGTTTGAATGCACATCCCTTAACAGGTCTAAAATTACTGATGACAGAAAATGTCAAAAATTGCTATTACTTAAACATGACATCGTAATTTGAGCAGCCTTGAGAACGAAAAGAGCTCTTTTAAAAAATTTAAAAAGACTTTTTAGCCAACTTTTTAAGCTCTATAATATAAGTTCAACAACATTTTATACCTCAGGTTCCCTTTAAGCAAATGAAAATTGTAAAAATATGTTATAAGCTGCCCTTTTAAATTGCCAGAGTAATTAAACATCTTAAATCAACCATTGGTAGGTACCTTTAAAAGCCATGCTTTGTTGTAGTTTATCACTTCTTTACTGCATCTTCTATCCTGCCAACTGATAAAATTACTACACACTTCACCAGTCTGTCTAAACCAAAAAAAGGGCAATGCAAAAAATTCAAATTCAAGGAATAAACATTGCAACACGTTTGCACACAGCTAATCAGAATTTACAGATTTTCTTGTTGTGATATACCTGTTGCTGAGTTTTGGCAACAGTCTTAGTAATAGATTTGACGCAACACCTATATCCAGTGAATTAGATTGTTTATCAGGATAAAAATATTACGCGTCACAGGTGTGTGGAATTATAACAAGGATTTCCTTGCTTCCAAGGTCTGAGTTTGCATGTCTAAGTACATCTGAAGAAATTCTATCGCTTATATCTATATTTTCTTTTACTTTACTTGTAACTTAAAGTTGCACAATTAGACATACTTATCCCATAAAACAATTGTTCCTCTTTGGCATGAAAATCCAAAAGCTTCAATCTTTGATGCAGGAATCTCACTTTCTGAAAACAAAATATAAACGTATTATATAGGCCTTAAAGTTTATGGAAAATGGTAAAATTTTGCTAAAAAACATCTAAATCTCATTCCCCACTGCCTGTGTGCAAGCATTAAAGCTTAGCCATATATATTTATTATTTTTACTTTAAATGCAGAAACTTTTGCAATTGTGAAAATTCTAAACTTTTGCATCTTTGCATCTTGAATAAGCCACATTAACATAAACTTTTACAAATTGATGTCAGCACAAAATTTTCAAGCATAAACTTTCACCAAACTAGTTTACATTTTTGAACCTAAAACGTATTCTCTTATTATCTAAGCAAAACATTGAAACTGAAATGGACCCTTCTTGGCCAGAATTTCTTTGTTTAGTAATAGAGACGCATTAAATACAGGAAAACTCAGTCCAAGTCAGTTTTAAAAACAGTCATTGGTCATTAGCCCTTGTTAGCAAAAAAAATTAAGGTTAAAAACTTGATGACAGTGATAACGTATACAAATGTTAGATAAATTTATATACACACTTGTAAAAGTTGCGTTCACTGCATCAATAAACAAATCCCAAATGGCATCAGGATTTATTTCAACAGCACCAGGTTCTGGATGAACGTAAGGTACCTAAAAGAAACTTTGTATGATACGTCTTACGAATACCTACAAATATAGTAGTCAGTCTGGATATATATCTATTTTGCATGAAACCCAAACTTTAGTTTTTTTAAAAAAAATTTAAAAACCACTTTAATGAAAACTGTCAAAAAATTACCTAGTGCAAATACAGCATTATCGTTGTTACTACATTCTTCTTTGTACACATGTACACATGTACGCTATACAATGGTTTACAACAAAAATGTTATTGTGTAGCCTTTTCCTAACTTTGTCTTACCAATGTAAACATTTCAGCTCTCTGGTAATACAGTTAAACTCATTCAGAAAAATTAATTTTAATGTAATTCCTTACCTTGACTGTAGAAGCAGCAATCAGATCGGCATTTTGATCATAGATTTTCACAGAGAGTGTAGTGCTTCCAAAATCCACACCTAGAATATATCTTGGTTCTTCGCTTTCACTCATTTAACCCAGAAAACAACTTATATTCTTATTCCATGTCCATTATTTATTCAGTCTTCCTAGATAACAGGCAAACAAAATAATTGCACCTCTTCAACAATAAACAAAAATGTTTAACTAACCCAAATTAACCAATCATTTAGTATAATTATTATGTATAATTATTATTTAACTGTTGTAAACATTAAATAGCAATTCAAAACCATAAAACTTCAGATAATTCACAAAAACAAAAAATATTGCCCTATCAAATCATCTTTTCATCTTTTCAGAATAAGACTTACTACAAATTGCGAACCTAGGGGACTCTTGATTGGTTTAAAAATGTCTTTGGAAGAAACATTTAATATCATTGAAATATTCTAAAATACTATTTTATAGTAATAATACTAACAAGTTTAAAAGGATTAATTATTCAAATTGATCATGCTTCTTTATAGTTTAGAAATACTTGCATAAATTATAAATTGTAAATAATTACTGGTCAGAAAATTAAAAAATATAAACATTGCAAAAACAAGTAAATATAATTTGATACGGTTAATGTACATTAGCAATAACTTCAGCATAAAGTGACAAAATTGTTTTGAGATTGCCTTTCTTGCAAACAGTACATAGTATGTTAGCAAGGAGTAAACACACAACAACTTTTCATTTCTGTTTTGATGTCATTTCACGGTATTTCTTTATGGTTAATTATATCAATGTTATTTTTGATTTCTTGAACCAAACGATTCGCTGTCATTATAGGTGTCTTAACTTGTGGAGTCCGGTAAGAAACATAGGGTTTCATCTAAACAAAAAAAGACATACATGAAAATTCAGAAACTGTCTACTTTTTTTAACACATGATGACCAAAGCCACAACTGAGTGTGCAGATGAAGAAAGAAAAAAACATGTTTTACTTTTATTGTTTCTACTGAATGTCTAAAACTAATTCGTACTCAGATCTGAACAGATTATAGAAAAGTGCATTTTATTTTTTTTCACCTCAAATCCAGTGAGATCAGGTACAATGAATTCAGCCACTTTCTTCTGAACAATTTTGTAGCCACCTACCAAAGAGAAGGTTAAAAAAATTTTACTCTAAAATTTCGACTTGTGCAATGAAATAAAGTCTTCACTTCTTTATTGGAAAGTTCTAAAAAAGACCACAAACTTTTTAAATAATACAGTGATTTTACCAATCAAAAATACGCAAAAAAGTTTATTAAATAGCAGAGAATAAGATGGGCCAATGTGAGGGTCGCATAAGGGGCATAAATAAATATCTTATTTACCTATTTAAGTATGACATCATGCTCAAAGTTTGATCAACAATTAAACAATACTAGTTGTCAGTTCGTGTCAAACTCACAGGGGATTGCCTGTCATACATATTTCTGGCATCACTATTTTGTGCACCCTTACCTCCAGTTAACATGAGTTTTGAAACTTACTTGGACTGGGGTTGTTACTATATTATAACTGTGATTATAATGGTGTTTTCAATTACAAAACCAACAGATTTTAAATCGGCTCACAGACAGACAGAGGCAGATAGACATTAACTATATTATCTATAATACTTGCTGTCTAGCAAGTATTATAGATAATATAGTTAATGGAAACAAAGCAAACAGGAATAAAAAGAATTCCTGGTAAAAAGACTTACCCCATTTTGTATGAAAACCAGGATTTCTTACGCCTCGCCCTAAAAACATAAACAAACACTAAAAGTAGCAGTTTTCAACAGACAAATACTTCTTTACTGGTAAAGTTTAAATAATAAAAAATAAACAGTTCAAATATATTTTAAATTATTCATAATTTTTCAGAATCCTTTATTAAACTTTAACATGCCAGCAAATTATAGTTCAGCATAAAATGGTAATAATGTAATAATAAAATTGAGGTTACATATTCAGCCATTGACGTAAAGAACTATATTAAAAAACTTGTTCAAATTACGTCAGAGCACTTTCTTTTTAACTTTCTGATAAATGTTTAATAAAATTATTATTTTTCTGTCTTTAAATAACTTTTGAAATGCAATTAACATGAAAAAATTTAGTTGCATGTTAAGAGTTCGAATTAGTAATACAAAGTCAGTTCGCAAGGATTTGCTGACTTTGCAAAAAAGCTATTTCTGTTCTTAAGATATTCACATTTAAAGACTTTAAATTATTCCACGTTGTCCCAACAGATTTTTTTATTGTTATCATTTAGAAGTCAAACTCTGCTCTTGTATAAGGGTTACAGAAACAGAAACAAAATATGAAATAGAAAGCAAATATAATTTTATATTAGCTTTCTTTCTGCAACTCTTATAAGGTTAACAATTAAGATAATAAAAATATTGATAATTTATGCAAAATAATTAAATGTTTTAGAATGGAAGGAAGATCTTGAGAACGAAAAGAGTTTTTTCAAAAAGCTTGCTGAGCAAAAGGATTTCAAAAAGCTTGCTGAGTAAATTTTTAAACTTTATAACATAAGTTTGATTCTGTTTTATAAATTTTGTGCTTTTCTCAGATTTGTAAATTATGCATGATGAAATAAATATAAGTGTAACAAAATCTTTTACCTTTATAAAAATTTTTGTTTCCATGCTTGCCAGTCATGACACGTCGAGTGGCACCAAATAGAATTTTACTTAATTGCATTGTGAAGTTGACTAATTACAAAATAACAAACACATTATATATATACTAGTCAATAAGGCCAGTGGAAAAATCCACTTAGGCAAAAGGCCATTAAAAAAATAAGTTGCTTTAGATGTTTCGCTGACGTAAGCAGTGCATATACAAAAAAAATGTTCTTAAAATCTTACACAAAATGTCAAATGTCAAATCTTACACAAAATAAAAACAGAACAGCTTGCAAGGTGTAAAATCTAGTTGATAAAAAGTTACAACAACGACACTCACAACATTGACACTCACAACACCAATACTCACAAAACCAACAGTAAGAACACCAACAGTCACAACACGGATAATAACAATGTCAGAAATAACGCATCTCAAATATGTACATCTTTAAGTGATTATGTTGAAAACCCTCAGTATTTTATTCTGAAATGTCAAAAAGTTGGCCTGCAAGAGTTAGCACAAATCAACAAAAATAAGTTCTTTACACATTTTAAATATTGTCTTTCCCTTTAATGGCTTATTAACCGTTTAGCCGGTCTATACGGGAAAATATAGACCAAGGTCATGACGTCATGGACCGAACGCAGTGAGGTCCATGCGAGTGACAGAGTCATTTATTACCCCACTGATTATTTCATAATCATTAATGAAAAAAAAGGTTTTAGAGTCCAGGGGTCTTTACCAAAAACAAGGTTTAGGTGGAAACCATGTAACTATTTCGAACGTACACATACATTCGATCCACAACTCGTTCAAAAATAAACAATACAATACAACTTCTAAAAATAGAATATTTCAAAACAGTTTTAAAATTCAATTCTTTGTCGTTTCGCTGGTGGAGTGTTAAAATTTCCTCCGGAAAAAATGAAGAGAGGGTTGAAGACTGCGTGAAACTGGAAGTATTAAGAGCTGTCGATTGGTTATGTACGTCAAGTTGGTTATTATTTGAGCTCAAGATGTTTGACATTTTGTAACAGTGAGTGGTACTAGCTGATTTGTAATTTCTTAACGAATCAATATTTTTGTGACCACTGTGTTGCGCTACATAAACTACATAAACTTCGGAGACATTTGCATCCAAAAGCTTTCCAATCGATGTTTTTCTTACTGAATGATTTGCCACTTTTCTGCCTATATTTTGTAGCTTTTGACTGTTGTCCTGCTATGAATTCGTCTATTTCATTTAAATCGTCAAATAAACTACCTTATAGTCAGAAATTTTCGCGACAACTAATTTTCGCGATTTTCGCGATTTTTGGGCATTTTCGCCAAATTAAAATGCCGCGAAAAAAATTTAATTGACGAAATCGCGAAAATAAAAACCGCGAAATATTTTCTTTTTTTCTTCATTTTTTAGACTCCACAGGGTAGCAGACGTAAAATCTTCCGCAACAAAATAATTCTGGTGATACCCAGTTTGATAAAACCCGGGAAAATTAAGGAAGAAATGCACTTGTAAACACAATTTTAGAAGGCGGTTTGCCTGTTAACCTAAATGGCATTTTGTGTTATAAATGATCGATCTCCTTTTTTATGAAATTTCCTCTTTTTTTAAACTTTCCTGTCTAACTCTTACACCTATGAAACCTCTTCAGTTTTAATTCTTTTATCCCTAGTGACATCCCTAACCAGATACCAAAGGCCAGAAGAGGTCGGAGGACATGGGTCTAAAAGACAGTATGGGATTTCGTTTCGACATTTTCCTTAACGTCAATACTATTATTTAGGCAAACGCCGAGGCGAGTTTGAAAGGTTGTACTATCCTCCCTTGATCAAAAATAAAGGTTCTTCCGCTACCTTATTGATTATAACATAGACCTTTTATGAAAAAAAGCTTCCTTTTACAGATGTCATTATTAGAGTAGAAAAACGCACTTAAAAATCATATTTTGTTTTTCCTCCACTCCGTAACTCTATGAAATTCGCGAAAATTAAATGTCGCGAAAAAAATTCAAGGCAACGAATCGCGAAAATAAAAATCGCGAAATTGTCCCAAAATTTTTATCGCGAAATTAAAATGTCGCGAAAATTTCTGACTATAAGGTATCGTCTACCAGACGAAAACAAGGAGTAATTGACATTTTTCTACCACTTTCCTTGTTTTGTTTTTGTTTTGATGTCGGTTAATACGGCGTCATATAGACTGGTCACGTGAAAAAAAAAACCAATCAAATTTTCTGAGAACGTTCGAATAAACGTAAACATTCGAAAATACTCAACAGTGGGGTAATAAAAAAGCTTATTAAATGTAAATCTACAAAAATCAGTCATTTCAGTTGCATACCATTCTCTCCCACAAAAATTTACACAAAATGTAAAAATCAACCAGTTAAGAACACAAAAAATTTTCTTTTCTAGTATGATGATCCGTACTGCCCTTTACCAACAATTCTGAACCTAAATGTCAAAAAATCAATAAGCAAAGAATAAACTTGAATTAAAAAAGATCATTATTTTGGAAACATTGTATACGGTTCATAAACAAAAGTTTACACAAAATGTAAAACAGATTGGTTTTTGAGAAACACATCTAAATCAACAAAAATAATTTCATTCAGCATGTCGTATATTGCCATTACCCATCAATCTTCCACAAAAAGGTTATGAAACACATCAAAATTTAGAAAAATCAGTCATTTAAAAATAATTTCATTCATCATGTTGTATATTGCCATTACCCATCAATCTTCCACAAAAAGGTTATGAAACACATCAAAATTTAGAAAAATCAGTCATTTAAAAATAATTTCATTCAGCATGTCGTATATTGCCATTACCCATCAATCTTCCACAAAAAGGTTATGAAACACATCAAAATTTAGAAAAATCAGTCATTTAAGTGCATACAGTCATCGCCCATTAGATTACAAAATCAGAAACAAAACAATAATAAATAACTTAACACACACACTTTAAATTCTATAAAATTCGTTCCACTTGTCATACTTGTCATATTGTAAAGTGCACAGGTAATGTGAAAAAAATTATAGATGAATTCCAGCGTCACGTTATTTGTTTACTTTTTAGCGGTAAGCTCCTTGGCTCTGGCTTTTGCGTGGCAGGAAAAAAGATGCTAGGATTTGGTGAAGAAAGGTCTTTTACTGTGGATTTCTTCTAACGGGGACATCGTTGGGGTTATAAACTATTATCGAGTGTAGGTTGATGCCTTCTGATTTATTTGAATTCATTAAAAGTCATAAGAATGCCTTCGTTTGAAAAAATGAACTGATAATTACTTTGCTTCACCTAGCACCCCAATCTTTTTCCCTGCCACGCAAATGCCAAAGCAGAAAGAGCTTACCACTGTAAATGTAAACAACGGAATTCATCTATACTCTATGGGCATAAAAATACATCCTACTATCCTGCAAAAGTTCAAGTCTTTGAAAGATTTTGTAGGTAGGTAGGTAGCTTGTTACATCATAATTTGTGCTCATAAAAGAAGAGAAATTTGGAAACTATAGTAGTTAGCTATAGATAATTAAAAAAGAGGAATAACAACAGAAGTCATAGGTTAGAGCTAGCCATGGGATGGGGAGCTGGACTTGGAGGCTAACATTAGCTAGCTAACAGTAGCTAAGACACCCAGTTAAATATACTTAAACTGGGAACACTTACCTAAAACTAAAGCTAGCTATTTATGCTTAGTAAAACACATATAAAGAGAAGCAATAGTAATGTAAAATTAATAACATTACAGTTCAACAAACCAAAGTTTTCCGTTTTTTATTCAGCCAACAGCTTTATGTAGCATTTTGAATTTTAGGACAATACATTAGTTACGTGCCAGGGCACATGAATTATGCAACAAAACGTAAACAAATATGGCTACATACGCGGTAAAAAAAAAACTGTAGTTTTTCCTGGGAAATGCGAGTCTGCTTGCTCCACCGACATAAAAACCAAACGTCTAAAAATATCAAAGTTCTTACTATTTGTGATTTCAAATCCACTTTAAACTCTAGCCTTTGTTTTCTACTTCTAACTTTACTTTACATCTAGCTCCACTTCTCACTTCACTTTTCTACTTCTTCACTTGGTCTCTTTTCTTTTTAAATATATAGCTATGCTTTTTTAAACCACTTTTTTTCCTTTTTTTCAAGGTAAAGGGGTCGTTCTTCTGTGCTTTTTTTTGGTGGCGTTTATTTTCTACTTCTAAATTTACTTTACTTCTAGCTCGACGTAGCTCCACTTTCACTTCCAACTTCACTTTTCTACTTCTTCACTTGGACTTTTTTCTTTTTAAATATGCTTTTTTGAACCACTTATTTTACTTTTTTCAAGATCGTTCTTTTGTGGGTTTTTTTGGTGGCGAGAGGACACCATTTTTCGAAAGTTAGCCGTTAAATTTATTTCAGCAAATCAAATTGAGTCGTTTTCATCACGTGATGTAAACAAAGTAAACCCGCTAGCAAAATGGACATCATTTTTTCGGCGAGCTCAAAGAAAATTTCGGCGACATCAAAGGAAAATGACGATATCCACTATGACCGTCACATACACTCCGTATTATTATATAAGATATACTATTTAAAACAAAGCCAAGGTCAGCATGCTAAAAACAACTCTATAGTACTGGCCTAACTGAGTTCAATTTGCTGGATGATTACAAACAAAAGCTTTTGCGTTTGACACAATCATGGAGACATTTTTTCTTTGAAAGTTGTTTTAATCCATTTTTTTCAAGCATGTTTAATTCATTAAAATGACATAGTGATAGAAGAGCAAGACAGGAATATTTTCTCAGTACTATTACAGAGTGTTTTGCAATCTAATATTTCAAAGCATGTATTTTACAATACATGCTTTACGGCTGAGATATAAGATAATGAAAGTTGTAATACAGTAACTTAAAAGGGAAACTTTTCAGCATTGTTTTTGATACTAAAGTTTCAGTTTGTTATTAAATTAAATCACACAACAATCAAAGTGTTTTATTATTTCATGTTTTTCCAATTAGTATTTTTTGTCAAATGTGTCAATAAACAGCTCGTATGCACAAAAAATATTTCAAAATATCTAGTTGGTGCTACCAATTAAAAATTCTTTTTTATCTATATACATTTTTTGAAATAAAATGAATAAAACAATTTTAAGCTGGTGTGGCGGCTGTATATATATATACCCAGGGTTCTTGAACGAAAATTGAAACCAAAAATTCAGTTGCTCTAAACTGAATTTTAGGTTTCAATTGAATTTTTGTATACTTTTTTTTAAAAAATGTTCAAAGATTTGCATATTTTAATTTTTTTTAACCCGTGATAATGTAACTTATAAGTCTCTTAAAACACACATATAGTTAACTAAGCTTTCTTCGAGGATATCATATTCAGTTTCTCTCAAACGAAAGCTTAGACGTAAACAAATGTCAGAGCAAATCTCTAAAATTCAAATCCACCTAATAGCAAACCCTGGATTACAATCAATCAATAAGCACAAAGTCGCTGGGTCACATCTTACCCTTTTAAATAATACAAGAATTAATTATATTTGTTCAGGTGAGTGAGACAATTTGCACTCAAAACAAAGAATTTCCCTGAAATTGACCATGTGAACAAAGAACAAGAGAATTAACCCATAAAAAAGGCGGTGAGTATTTTGACCGCAAAGAATTGTTTGAGACCCAGTATTTTTTATCCTACCTTAACTATTCCGATTTCCTGGTGGTAAGAAAAATCCTGGCTAACAATCATGTGAAACTGAAGTATACTGTATAAGGTCAGTGCTAACTTTTTAAAAGTAGGCTCAAAAATCACAGAACTTCTTTCTGAAACTGTTCTAACCCGGCTGCGCCAAGCCTTATATTATCATCCGAAAACTGTTAAAACAGGTATTAGCTAAGTTTAAACATTGCAGCATTCCTTTCGAAAAGTATTTAAACCTGGCCGTGATAAGCCTTATATTACTGTATTTTATTCAGAAATTGTCAAAACAGAGTTTCCCTGAACTTAAGAAATCATTGTTCTTTGTTTCAAAAATACAACAACGAGATTGTGTGAAACCCAACAGTGTCCTAATTCATTCAAAAAAACATTGAAAAAAAGAATAGCGTAAATTGTACTGTGTAAGTTCAATATAAAAAATGTGCAAGTATTTTTGGCGTACTCATATGCGCAGTATACTTGTCACATACTCGTGAAATACCCACAGCAGAAATTACTCATACCCATAGTTTAATACTCCTGTATAGTTACTCGCGATCGGCAGTGTATGTTAATCTGATATGCAGATAAAAAGAAATGACTTGCAAATCTGTTAATTCAAATTACTGTGCTAAGTTAATCACTTTGTACAAAGATGGTTAGTGCAATTCCTCTAGGATGGTTGCCACATGCATAAAAGAAATTTTTATTTTATATACATCTAGCGTACAATGGTACAGTTTCGCCATAGGTACAATTTCACCAGCCAAAAAAAAATTGCATTCACGCCACTATTAGGTGCTAAAATTTACTTTAGATGATATATATGCCTCTTCCATACATTCATCTTCAATAAAAAACAGTGTTTGGATAGGTGAGGCAATTTCCCGTGGGCAGCAACTTCATATATTTTCCATGGCCAGTGATTCCGCACATTCTATTTGCCGCGAAACGGTGGTACAATTTCGCCAGGCCTCATTTCAGCAGATCCGCTTTAGCAAACCAAAATTTTTACCCATGACATGTCACAAAGAGACTTGAAAATTGATATTAGGGTTACTTACATTGATACTCTGTATATCTTCCATTCGTTTTTGCACTTTAAACATTGGCATTAAAAACCGTTTTTTGACCTTGTTTTTAGGTATTGGAAAATCTGATTTTTGCAGTTGATTGATTGATTCTTACCAACTAATGAAGATAATTTACTATTAATGATGATGTTTAAATACCTTTTTATTATATCAAGGGATCAATTTGGATTTGCATAGATATATAGATACATAACATAGATACAACATTCTAGATACAATATTTTTTTTTATCAAATGTTCACACTAACACATGCCTTACAATGGTACACATCAAATTCTGCATTTGCAGAAGATGTTTTTTCACAATCAATATGAAGCCAACAATCACAAAGTCCACAGTATATCCAACCTACATTCCTTTTTTGACGACCGAACAGCTTTTGGAGGATCCTTCCGCTTACAAAATTTACATATGTCATTTTCATCAACTTCAGACTTGGAAGAACTACTTTCACTTGAGGAACTATTTTCTGACTCGCTTAGTGCTTCCAAAATCTTTCTGTAATCCACACGTCTTGCTCTATTGCTACGTCGAGTTACATCTTTTTCAGTCGTTTTCAGCGTCATTGCAACTCATATGTCCACTGCCACCTCCCTTTTTCTCTTCGTCTAACTTAGGAGGGTTTAACTGCCTTCGTTTCGCTTTCTAGGTAACACTTTTTTAATTTTTTTTTTTTTTTTACTTTCTTCCTTGTTTTCTTTTTTTCATCCCGCTCTTTTTTCCGCTTCTCTTTGTCTTCCTTTTCTTTTCTTTTCTGCCTTATCTGCGACTGCCTTCCTGTACTCATCTGATGTAATATGCCTTGCTGTCGTCACAATTCTTGACGTTTTTTTCTTTTCTTACAGAATTGGTGTCACAAAAAGATCAATCATATTTTGTGGCACCAACCTCCTAAGGGCACTCGTAGGTGTGGTATTTAAGGAGCTTGATGTTGCTGCTTCTTATTAGTGGCACCTTGCGTTGGTGTTGATGCCGATGCTGTTGTTGCATATGAGGCATTTTGCGTTGGTGTTGACGCTGCTGATGGTGATGCTATTGTTGCATTTGGAGTACTTTGCATTGTCGAAGTCGCCGCCACAGTAAAGTCAACTGCAGTTTCTGTTGTACCCGCAGATATAAACCTAGGCCTGATGGCATTAAATGCTTCAAATTTGTTCCATACGAATTAAGTGGAGAAATACCACAGCTTTCAAAAGCAGATTTGCACTTCACGAAGGTAAAAGTTTGAAGACAGCGCTAAATTTGCAAATGGTTACATTGGTGGTTATACCTAGTCGCAAAATTTGAATTTTGTCTGTAATTCTTGAAAAATACGACTTCAAAGGTGCATAGAGCGCAACATCGAGAGGTTGAAGTACATGTATTGTGTGCGGTGGTGGGCAATAAAGTTCAGTATCTATGACATTAAGCGTAAAGTGCGATCCATGTCCGTCGATGATGAGAACACGTTTTCCCAAATGCTTTGTCTCTGGAACAAAAAGCATTTAGAACCAAGCGATAAAAAATTCCTTGTCAATGTATCCATTTGGACCTTTTGCATACAAGGCACCTTTAGGCCCCTTTCAAATTGTATCAAGAGGGCTTCGCGATGCATCCGTCTCGATATCATTCCCGAAGCTATGGAGGTCATTAACACTTTTTCATAATAGAACTATTTTAAACATAAGAGTGTTTTCAACAATGATTGTGGATGTTTAAATATAATTATACTTCCTTTGTGTTTTATTTTTTTAACTTACACATAACAATCGAGGGTAAGCAGCTAGCATTAATCTTTCTTTAGAAAACATTACAGAGATTGTGTGTATTTAATTAAATATTTATATGAACTATATTTCCACGTCTGGTTGATCTTACACACTTTCGATGATCTTGTTTACGCAGCAAATGTTTTTATTTTACACGTGCTTCTTATAACAATCTTTGTTAAAAAATGTACCCAGAGGCTGCATATGGTCAAACATTCTACGTAAATATTTA
Source organism: Hydractinia echinata (assembly GCA_030067915.1). Lineage (NCBI taxonomy): Eukaryota > Metazoa > Cnidaria > Hydrozoa > Anthoathecata > Hydractiniidae > Hydractinia > Hydractinia echinata. The sequence goes on from JASGCC010000724.1 coordinate 15,439, forward strand.
TTATAGCTTCTTGTTTGTTACAACTCTGTCATTGACCATAAAGCTCATATCCAGTGGGCACATCGTGGATTAAAAACTTTGCCGTAGATAGAAAAGCTTCGTTAGAATGCTTTTTAAAAATTTAAGAACGAAGAACGGCGGTAGAAATGCTTTTTGAGATCACGTTTTAAAAGTTTAAGAACGAAATGCGGCGATAGAAATGCTTTTTTAGATCGCGTTTTAAAAATTTAAGAACGAAGAACGGCGATATAAAAGTTTCGTTAGATCGCATTTTAAAAATTTAAGAACGAAGAACGGCGATAAAAAAGTTTTTTTAGATCGCATTATAAAAGTTTAAGAACGAAATGCGGCGATAGAAATGCTTTTTTAGATCGCATTTTAAAAGTTTAAGAACGAAAAGCGGTGATAGGAATGCTTTTTTAGATCGCATTTTAAAAGTTTAAGAACGAAATGCGGCAATACAAATGCTTTTTTAGATCGCGTTTTAAAAATTTAAGAACGAAGAACGGCAATAGAAAAGCTTCGTTAGATCGCATTTTAAAAATTTAAGAACGAAGAACAACGATAGAAAAGTTTTTTTAGATCGCATTTTAAAAGTTTAAGAACGAAAAGCGGTGATAGGAATGCTTTTTTAGATCGTATTTTAAAAGTTTAAGAACCGAAAGCGGCAATAGAAATGCTTTTTTAGATCGCATTTTAAAAATTTAAGAACGAAGAACGGCGACAGAAAAGTTTTTTTAGATCGCATTTTAAAAGTTTAAGAACGAAATGCGGCGATATAAATGCTTTTTTAGATCGCATTTTAAAAATTTAAGAACGAAGAACGGCGATAGAAAAGTTTTTTTAGATCGCATTTTAAAAGTTTAAGAACGAAATGCGGCGATAGAAATGCTTTTTTAGATCACATTTTAAAAATTTAAGAACAAAGAACGGCGATAGAAAAGTTTTTATAGATCGCATTTTAAAAGTTTAAGAACGAAATGCGGTGATAGAAATGCTTTTTTAGATCGCATTTTAAAAATTTAAGAACGAAGAACGGCGATAGAAAAGTTTTTTTAGATTGCATTTTAAAAGTTTAAGAACGAAATGCGGCGATATAAATGCTTTTTAGATCGCATTTTAAAAATTTAAGAACGAAGAACGGCGATAGAAAAGTTTTTTTAGATCGCATTTTAAAAGTTTAAGAACGAAATGCGGCGATAGACATGCTTTTTTAGATCGCATTTTAAAAATTTAAGAACAAAGAACGGCGATAGAAAAGTTTTTTTAGATTGCATTTTAAAAGTTTAAGAACGAAATGCGGTGATATAAATGCTTTTTAGATCGCATTTTAAAAGTTTAAGAACAAAAAGCGGCGATAGAAATGCTTTTTTAGATCGCATTTTAAAAACTTAAGAACGAAGAACGCGATAGAAAAGTTTTTTTAGATCGCATTTTAAAAGTTTAAGAACGAAATGCGGCGATAGAAATGCTTTTTTAGATTACATTTTAAAAGTTTAAGAACGAAAAGCAGCGATAGAAAAAAAAAATACGTTGAAAATGTAATGCACTAGAATTACTTTAATAAATACGAAAGTTAAAAATTTTCTTATAATATACACTTTCAAACTTTCTCTTTATTCTCATTAAAAAAAATTTCTCTTTATTCTCATTATCACCTACCATCGCGACACATCGAGACGGATTTTGTCACGATACTAGATTCTCGATAGATCGTGACAATTTATTTTAATTGTTTCTTATTATTATAAACGCGGTACTTCGCGTATCGAGGGAGTCTGCTCACGTTACGCGCTCGATATGCTAAACAACCTTTTTCCAGTACTGTACCTCCAGGACCGTTTTCCAGTTTGAATGTCTTGTCCTTTCCGGATCTTTTTGTTATGGCCCACGCAAAAGATTTAATAATCGGAATAGTCAAAGGAAGCGCCCTCTCCGCCACGAACCTAATGTATTTGACTAGGGCCGCTTCTTCTTCTTCATTTAGCGTCGTCAGATGGCCCAACTTAGCTGGATGTCTCCCACTAATTTTACCATTAGGGTTTTTTGCTGTATCCCTGTTTCCTGTGAAGCAGCTGAGATAGACAGTCCCTCGTCAAAAACTAATTTCATAGCAGCCTCCATCTCTTCATCCGTCCATTTTTTGTGTTTATGCAAGTGAGGTAGAAGTTTTTTAAAAATTATTCTGCTTAAAATACTTTAAAAAAATCGATGATTGACAAGATATGGATGGATATATTTGTGTTTCATACCTGATATACTTGAGTGTTCTTTAGATAACCTCGTGGAAAAGAAAAACTACAAATATCAGCATGCTTTTAGAGAGGAGAAGCCTTTTGTGGTGTGGTGTACATTTACAGTGAAACTCTTAAAAAATCATTCCATTCTATTTTGTCATTGCTGCAACTTATTAAATAAAGGTAAATTTGACATAAGAACCTTGCAGGGGGAACCCTCCTTGTCACAAGTTATTTTATATTTAAAAGTAATATCTAGCCTCGTTTTTATGTTATTTGGTCATTGACCAAGAAAACATAATCAGAAAAAGATTTGACACAAGAACCTTGCAGGGGAAAGCCTTCTTTTCAAGTTATTTATAATTGAAAATTATTGCTAAGGCGGACGTCGCAAATATTTGGTGTTAGAGTCACCTGACCGACCCTAATTTTTGATCGAAATTTTTGATATACTGAGTCGGAAAAACTAAAATGACAAAAAAATATTATACACTTGTTGTCTCCCGACAGCCATTACCCACCATTATTGTTGTGCTTCGCTTTAAAATGCGAAAAGGGTTCTGAGAACTAGTTGAAAACGGCGCGCGGAAACTCTATTTAAACGAGGTGCCAAAGTTATCATTAAATATCGGCGATTTAATGGCACGCGTGGCTGGATGGTTGGATACAATTTTTTGAATCTTTGAGTTATCATTCGCCGACCGACCGACCGACTCTATTTTTGGTCCTCAAATGACTCTAACACCATATATTTGTGACGTCCTCCTAATAGAGACAATTCAGACCAAATCTTATAGGATGTTTTCCACTTGCAAAAGTCAGCAGCAAAGGAGGGCATAAAATATCTGTTATGTAGAATAAAATTACCACACTATACCCCAAATGGGGTAACCCATGTTTTCATTTAACCCCCTCACTATACCGGACCAATAGCTCAGTCGACAGAACGATGGAATGCTATCCCAAAGGTCGCTGGTTTGAATAATCATGCTCAGTCCAAGTTCTTTTATCACCAGACAAGAATCCACTTACCAAATTGCTATAATATATACATTTTTATCTTAGCAATCACAGGGAGCATGCAGTGTGGATAGTCTTTTGCATATTTTGATTAGTTAAAGCAAAAATGGTAGCTAGCTAGCTATTACCAACATTTAGCTAGCTAAACTTTCTTAAAACATTTTTACTAGCAAATAATTAAAGCCATGTGAATTCTACTAAAACTGGTTTAGAATGAATGCTGTTAGAAAATTTGGGTGAGACAAAAATATAAAAGTCTATTGGTCATTTTCTGTGCTAGGTTAAATATGGACGACGTGTCCCCCAGCAACCAAAAGCTCCACCGGCAGGCAGAAAGGAGGCGTACTTTAGGGCTATGATATCAAGAAAAGTAAAGAAAAATAGAGCAAAGTGGATTATTGCGAGTCCCTCTGCCGTCGAGGCTATATATGGATTATGTCTGTCTTCTGTGCCTGAAATGGTGGAGCGCAAAATTTGTTTGTTTCGTTTTCGGGTTATTTCCATGAATTTTGTTCTTCCCTATTCCCCAAACCTCTTGAGGAATTTCCCTCTTCTTCGCAAAGATAGTACACGTTTTGGGCTGTGGGAGTTTATAGTAAAGCAAGATACGGTCGACGAACACTGAAAAAAGTAAGAAAATTATTTTATTCTCGCTAATATTTATCTAAAACTTTATCTATTTATATTAAGGCACAGAATCGTCAAGAGCAAAAGACACGAAAATAGGCACGTTAAAATAGTTGCTAATGTGATAAGTAAAGCTCATTTTAATTACCTATGTTGTCCCTAGCATCTCCTCCTGAGATAATGTCAGTTATTTCCACCTGTTTTAGAATTATTTAGCCTTGAAGTTATAAGTGTGGTGCTATAGATGGATTCAAGCATGATGTTATTTGTTTATTTTTTAAGCGGTAAGCTCTTTGGCTCTGGCATTTGAGTGGCAGGAACAAGCAACGGAATTCATCTATTATTTTACTGACTTTCCATCTAATTCGTCAATTAGAAATTAAACAGTTTTCTTGCAAATTTTTTCCTGGAAGAAAAGTGCAGTTTCTTGGCACATTCTTTGGATTAAATAAATATATATACAGTGTTAAAGTTTTATTCAGGTTATTACGGATAAATAAATGTATACTTTTAAGAGAAGAAACGTTTGCTGTGAGAAACTTTCAGAAAAAACCTTCTGTGGTAATTTAACTTAATTTTCTGCAAAAGTTTATTCCACAAAACACGTCTAAGTAGTTCAACTAGGAAAGCTTAAAGTTTAACCCTGCAAAATTTTATAAATTAAGATAAAAAGGTGGAGACTTATTTAAGCAAAAAACACATTTCATGGCAAATATCTATATAATAATACGCCAGTTCTGTGTCTCTGTAACAGGCAAAGTTGATATCGTCATTTTCCTTTGATGTCGCCGAAAAATGCATGTCTAATATGTTAAATTTTCTGACGTTATGGCGCGACGTCAATAACACTACTTTAACGTCAATATCCTATATTAAATTAATGAAGCCATAACAGTGCACCTAAAACTTTGAGGCCAAATAACTTGGAAACGAGGTGGTGACATCAATGATTTTTCACCGCGTGGGTAACTGGACACCACCTAGGACCAATTTGGGTAATTTTCCCAAACCTGGATCCCCGAATCCGTTTCGGAATGGATGGGTTAATGACGTCATCAAAAAACCTTCAAACCCTAATATCTATGCAACCGTTTGTCAAAAGTACATGATCCTATACCTTTTCTTGATCAGCGTTTCAAGATCTATACGATGAAGGCAACAGGTATACAAATTTCTAAAAAAAATCTTTTGGGTTTTGCTGACGTCAGCAAAATTCTTAAAACCTTATATCTCCTTAGGCGTTTGTCGAAAACATATGATCCTATACATTATTTTGATCAGCGTTTTAACCTCTACACATTACAGGCAACGAATAAACTAAACTTCGCCAAATTTTTTTGGTATCTGCACTGCTGACGTCAGCAAAAAATCTAAAACAACCTATTTTTTTATTGTCCTTCTGCCTAAGTGGATTTCTCCACGGGCCTTATCGACTAGTACTCTAATAATTTAGATGCTACAATAATCATGGTTCAATGCAGGTTTCAGTTGATTGATATCCAGCCCTTCTTTTATCAACAGAATATTCCAATTATCACTACGGTCAAAACTGACATTCAGTTAAACACAATTTACAGTCTGGTTAATGAGATTTAAATATATATAGTTTAATTTTTTTGTTTATTTTAAACTGTTTCATGGCACAAAATTTTATTTCATTGATTTGTTTTGACATGGGTAAAGTTCTGTATTAAAACTCAATCTCCCATTCAAAAATTGTGAGTTGGATAAAGAATTCGGCCACTCAAACCTACGTTTTTCAGTTGTTCTTATAAAATCAATAGTATTTTAATATTTTTTAATATAAAATTTAAACTTTTGAGGGAAAATAGCAAAGTTCAAAGCAAAGACATTGAGAAGTTTGGCATGAAATTGTGGATTCGTTCAAGATAGAGGATAATAGGTAACATTATGATTCAGGTAAAAAAATCACTATCCACAAAACCTTTTTTTGTGCATATTATAATTTATAAAGTTATACTATGGGCTGTCAAATAGAATTTCTAAGAAAGATATTAATCTTTTTGTATTATTACACCTATATACAGAGTATTTTAAACAAAAATATATATTATGCATTTCTATTTTAAAATATATATAGCTTTTGTACAAAAGAAAATAAATAGCATATACAAAAGAAAGTAGAATTTGAACATTAATAAGATTTTTTATTCTGGGAATTTCCAGGGAGTGTTTATATTAAATTTATTTTTAGAGAAAATTCTAGAAAAGATCAGGGAATTTTTTGGTATATAGGGAAATTCTTAACCTTATTGACACACTACTTTTTCCTTAAATGTAAATTTTATATACCTTAGGGAAATTTAATTTTAATGTTCTAAGGTCCCTTGCACTGTGAAATTTTCAAATTATGCTCAAGAACTGAAACATTTATGACAATATTTTATAAATTGACTGTACAGACACAGTCCTATTTAAAAAAAATCTAAAATAATAAAAGTAAAAAAATTACAGGATAAATAAAAACTAAAAACAAACAAATGATGTCATAGGGGGTACAGCCATTTTGAAATCACAATATAATAGTTTTTTTGATAAGAGTGAGATCTTGATGCAATTTTGCAATATTATTAGCACTCATTGTGAGAAACACTCAGAAAGTGTTGGAAATGTGTGTTTTGGCAATTACGTAGCACTTGAAGCCCATAAAAAGAAATGTTTATGTCTCACAACATTGTAATAAACTCAGAATGCGGTGACGATACCATTATGTTCTACATAAACATTATTGAATCACACCATAAGTTGCCTGACAAAAATTATTATTTATACTTAAAAAATAGTGGGGGAAATCCTTCTTGTGACATTTATTGATGTTCAACCCTTTTCACAATTTCTGGACATTTCCTAAAACTTTAGGTCACCTTAATTATTATGACCATGTAATGCGTGTATGATCTTGAAAAATTAGTTAAATTGAAGTCATAATTTAAAATATTTTTACTATGAGTTTGTAGTATTGTTCAAAATTTTTGAAATCTGTAGGTCTATATATTTAGTTTATTAGATGAGATGACTGATGGTGTAGAGGTCACTATGGTTGAACCAGATGCAATTGAGAGAATCGTGGACCAAAAGAAATTTGTAACTATTTTATTTTATTTATTATAAATAATATTTTTTGTTTTTTTGTTTTTTTGAGGAATAAAAAGAAACTACAATGTGATCTTTATGAGGCAAGAAAAGAAAAGTAAAGCCAAGGAAGGAAGAAAGCCTAATTGAACCAACATTTTGAATACTGAAATCTTTGTAAAATCAGCATAATTCCTACATGATTTTATTTTTGAATAAATAAGATCTCTGTCATATTTTTTTCTGCTATTTCACTGCCCATCCAAATTACTAGAACACCCAGATGTTTTTTGCTTATTTTTTTATCTCTTTCTTTTCTGCAGGTGTTCAATTGATTTATATTTCATTTTGTGTGTGTAACCAATAAGCCTTTTTGTATGCAATATCTGGAATGTGCTGCAGGTGTTTCCATTCATTTTACGCAAAAGGAATAACATAATAACAGGAACAACAATCCTTGCATAAATTCCGAGAAAATTAAAAATTAGACAGCAAATATAACACCTGCTGCATTAGATTACTTATTTCCTGTAACTGACAGTGACGTATCCAGAGTTTTTTGGGACTACCGTTTTCTTATACCCAACTTTTGCTTAGGTTAGTATCTCCGTGAGGCACCACAACGGTTGGTGTCGAAGGGGAAATTTTGGGTTTTGAGGTCCCTAGATCGCCCGAAAATGGCTTTGTGGCACTCAAAACAGCAAAATTTTGTACAATTATTACTTGCATTTTATTACATAATTTTATATATTTTTCGTTTTTAGTCTTTGTTGCTGATAAATACCTGTTAAAACTTTCTTCACAGAATTAATTACAATATAAATATATAGGCCACCTGTTAGTTTCCTTTTTTTTATATAATGGCGACACGAAGTCTGTTCATTGTAGATTTATTTGAGAACCTGTTCAAAGTCATATTCCATATTTTTCTTCACTGTTTTACAGTAGTGATGGTTTATTAAACTCGCAAAGGGAAAAAAAAACAAAAAAACTTGCACATGTTTCTTAACCTGTAAGGGGTTCAGCAAACTTGCGAAGGGAAAGAGAAAATTTGGACGCGTTTCGAAAAGGTTTTTAACCATTTACCATGTGTACGAGGCCTCAAAATGGTGTTTAATCGTTTTGAAGGATCGCAAATTTGCTGAAGAAAAACATACTACTTAGAGCTTATATTTACTTAATTTACTAGTGTTTTTTTCTTTGCATTTTTTTTGGGATAAGAATTTGGGATCCCATACCGGTAAACCGGTAGCAAAACCTCTCTGGGTACGTCGGTGACTGAATCACCTTTTAAAAATAACAAGGCCTGGAATAATAAAACTTTACTTTTCATAACACTAAAGAATTTCTCTTGTAGTATGGAACAGAGAAATATAATACGGTGACCTAGAACAATAGTAGTTTTCATAAATCTTCTTGCATAGGGAGAAGAAGTGCATTATAAAATCAGATGGAAAGAAAGTTGGGTTCCACGCTCAAAACTAACCCACTGTTTTAAACATATCGAAGAATATTTCCTTGAGGTTTGTTAACTTTTAATTTTAACAGAAACCCCATGTGATGTTAAGTGTTAAAATTTATATTAACAGAACTGGAATGAAGTAGGCAACAGTTTTTTGAGATTTCTTATATGTTTTGAAGTTTAACTTAAAGATTAGTATATAAAGTAGATATTGCATGTCCATTTGTTGAAGATCAAGATTTATCTGCCTGCGGTAAGTTCTTACAAACAGTGGATAAATTTGATACTTTAATAAAAACAAGCATGTAATTTCAGTCTTATTATATGCCTAAACTGTTTCTTAACATAGAAGACAACAAGAATTTACTTAGAATAAACACAAATTTTTAAAAGAGATTCATTTTGTGCTCTTAGATATAAAAAATGCATTTGAAGATTTTAACAAAATTCTGACATTAATTATCTATATATATAATAATTCGAAAGTTGTATCCATCTGTGACCGTCAAAGTGGATACTTCATATTCCTTGGATGTCGCCAAAAAAGTTATGTCTATTTTGTTATTCCTTCTGAGGTACAGCGCAAAGTCAATGCATTTAGACTGTCATTGATGTTTTTAACAAGATTGGTGAAGCCATTGCATTGCAGTTATAACTTTGAGGCCAATTAACTTGGAAACGAGTGGTGATGTCAGTCATTTTTCACCGCATGGGTAACTAGGGACACCCTGGGACCAAATTGGGTATGGGCAGGTTGATGACGTCATTAAAAAACATTTAAACCCCAATATCTCTGCAACCATTTGTCAAAGATACATGTTACTATACATTTTCTTGATCAGCGTTTCAAGATCTATACGAAGAAGACAATAGGTACACAAATTTCTAAATAAAATTTTTGTGTTTTCATGGGTCTTTGGTGACGTCAGCAAAATTTTTAAACCTTTATATCTTCTTAGGCGTTCGTCCAAAACATATGATCCTATACATTATTTTGATCAGTATTTCAACCTCAACATATTACAGGCAACAGATAAACTAAATTTCGCCAAATTTCTATTTGGATATCCACTGCTGGCGTCAGCAAAACATCTAAAACAACCTATTTTTCCCATTGTGCTTCTGCTTAAGTGGATTTTTCCATGGGCCTTATCGACTAATTTAAAATACATTTAAACTAAACAGGCATAGTAATTAATTATAAATTTGATTTCTTAGCTTCCTCTCTGTCTGCCTGCCTGTCTTTATGTCTGATTGTCTGCCTGCCTGTCTGTCTGTCACAAAACAAACTGGATTTATATCAATTTTTTTGATCAAATTTAGTGGAGCAATGACATTGCACTTTTAAGTTTGAGGCCTAATAACTGGAAATGGGAATTAAATATATAAAATAAATAACTGAAGTCATCTTCTTGGTGGGTAACCATTTTTTTAAAGCTGAGTTAACCTGTTTTAGAATCAAGAACTTTTACATTTCAAAATTTCCTTGACTGTTTGTTAAACTGTTTGTTAAAACAACAAATAGTTTGTTTTTGCGTTGCTGATTTACCAAAATTCTCTATTTCTATTTTCTGAGTTAATCTTTCCACGGCATTAACAACAATATTTTTTTACGTATTTGACCAAAGTTTTTAGTGAATAATATTTTTAGTTATTTTAAATATATAAATTTTAAGCCTTGTAAGGTCCTTGATTTTTTTAAAAAATAAAAAAAAATCCCACGCACAAATTCCTGAAACTATTTATGCATGCGATTCACAGCACACAGAGTTTTTCTTATAAAATTCCTTGCAATAGGCAGCCTTGCCTAAAGGTATATAATAAAAATAACCATTTTTTTAAAGCTTTTTCAACCTAAAATTAAAATAGTAGAAAATATCAGCATTTTGTAATATGACATTGAAATTATGTTAAGTGTAACTTTATATGCCTTAAAATACATAAGTAAGACATTTTCAATTTACAGTTTTTAAAGTTGCAAAATAAGATAAGCAGAACGCAAACACCTCTGTTCTAAGAGAATTGGGCTGCGCTCTTGCAACAAAACAAAAACTGAATTTAATTGTCATTTTAGAAAGCTAAAGATGTCGAACCTGATCAAACAAATCCTTTAAATGGTCAAGAAGAAGAAGAACAACAAAAAAAAGATCTCGCTGTTTCAAATGAAGCAAAACTCAGAACGAACTTGGATGATGTGGAGGTTGCTAAAGCTATTTCAGATGTTAAAGCATTAAATCTAGATACTCAAGAAAAGGAGGATTCAGTTGATTGTAAACCTGGTAGGCTTTGAAGTTTTTTCAATATTTTTTTTTTGATATTTAATAACCAGTGCTGGCAAGCATTTTTAGAGGGAAAACATGAATTTGAAAAAAAATACCTTTGATGACCATAATTATGTGTTTGCAAAAATTAGGCCATGTCAGCTGGATAAAGTTTGACTATTATGCAATTAAAGAACAGTGACATAGTACCAATTAGAAAGCGTAATCCTGGTTAGTATTAAGCAATAGAAAAATATTTTGCAACCAAGAGTTTTCCTTCCAAACCCTCTCTTTTAGTTTCCAATCTGTGTTGTAATAAAAGGACAATGCTGATTATGAGTATTTTTTCTTTTTTTAAGTTTTAATATATTTCTCACATCAAGGCTTCTTAAAATACTTAAACAAGAATATAAGAGAATATAGAATCCATTCAAGCGTTTTTTCCTTTGCGCTGTACAAATATACTTCTAAGATTTTACATAGCTTATTTGAACACATGTTTATTTTATTTTCTGTTTCTATTTTACTAGACAATAAGGTTGAGGCTAAAGTTGAAGAAAACTTTGCAATCATGAGTGCATCCACTGTGGATGCACTTATTAAAAAGCCTGGTAAAGCATTGATTAATTTGTTATTGTCTGTATAACATCAAAATTATTTATTCAATATTTAAGGCTACTGTAAACGAAATGTATTTAAAAATATCAATTATCAATATCAAAATTTTCCTGAATTTTGTCAAGGAAAGCCCATCTTTTTCTTGGTAAAACTATTTTTTCATTTTTTCAGCTGTAAATGTGATTTTTAAGAATGATTATACATTTAATTGATCTTGATTTTCATCCATTGATCTTTCAACCTTTCTCAAATGTTAGTTATTTATTTTTCGTTTTGGGGCTAGTTGAATTATGCTCGAGATATTACATCATGAAGTCAAAGTTTGGAGTAAAGAAACACACTATGTAAAAAAAGTAACATAACTCCAAATCAAGGCTGTTATAGAAAAAAAACAAAAAAAACTTGTTACACACATGTATCATGATTCTAAATGTCATGGGATTAGAACTGGGAACAAAGTAGTTTTGTAAATAAGGTCACTCTTTTTTATCTTTTCTAATAAAAAAAATCCAAATAAGTTTTATATTCTTGAAAAGGTTATTTAATACACTTTTAAATGATATAAGAATGATAAAATGTTGGCTTGTTTTTTTTTAAAAAAAAGCAAATTTTAAGAATTATATATGCTCTTTTTCTTTACAGTAGCCTTAGGAGGTTAAGAAAATTTTTTAAGTAGAACTACATTCAGCTCTTTTTTAAAAATGGATTGAAATTAAACACTTGCATATCTTCTGACCACATGTTAAACTTTTATTTAAGATATACAAATTCCTGAAAGTCAATCTTGGTACACAAATGAGAATGTGAGAAAGCAATTATTCAAGTTTTATGACAAGTTTGCTAAAACACCAACAAAAGAAATTAACAAGGCAAAGGTGAAACACGAGATTTACATGAAGATGCTTGAAGTTGAATTGAAAGAAGAAGGATGGTGCAAAAAGCTAGAATACACTGGTTCATCATATGAAGGTCTTAAGATCACTGAAGATGGGCTTGAATTTGATGTGATGTTTGTTATTGATGGTAAAGGCTTGGAAACCTCCTAATTATAGGGAAGGTTACTGTAATCTCCACATGCAGGGAAGGTTACTGTAATCTCCACATGCAAGAGGGTGCAATTTCAAAACTTTTTGCATCGTTTGGAAATCAGGAGGGAATGTTGATGCCAAAGAAAATGATCTCTGAGTTCTTTAGTGTTTTACAACGAACAATAAACAAACTGAAATACGAAAAGTTGTTCAAGTTAAGGATTCATGGACCTGCTGTTCAAATGGATGTGAACGACGATAAGGGAAATTTTTGGTACAGTGTAGATTTAGTCCCATCTGTTGAAGTTAAAGTTGATGCATCAGGTTTGTTTATTTTAAAGTAATATATTTTCAATGTTTGATTTTAAGTCTATACGTGTTCGAGTCATGGACTTGCAAGATCAAAAAGTTGTCCTAAGTTTATGATAATATGACAAAATGTAAGACAAACTAATGTGAGACATTCTGATTTTCTTTGATTTTCAGGTAAAGTTGATCGTTTTGTCCCAAAACCAATTAATGAGCCTGAGATTGGAAATATGTTGGAAAATTCTTGGCGATGTTCGTTTTCAAAGGAAGAGAAGGATTTACTTAAAGGTTTGGATACAGATAACGGATGTCGACGACAAGTTGTACGGATAATGAAAACACTTTGTAAAAGAGAGTCCACTTTGAAGGCATTGACGTCATATCATCTGAAAACTGTTTTATTTCATATGCTACCCGTGGAGCTTTCTTGGAAAAGTATTGATCTTACAGAAAGGCTTTTTGATATGCTAGGAGCCCTGGAGTTCTATTTATTGAAGAAAAATTTACCACAGTATTTCATTCCTTCCATGAATTTGATTGCAACAATGAAGCCGACACAGTTAGCAAATATCATTGATCGCATAAAAACTCTTCGTACAAGCGAGAATAAGTTTATCAAGGCAATTAACTTTTAATTTACTAATATTACTTTAGAAGCAGATATTGAATATTTAAATTTTTCTAAACCATTTTCACTTCAAATTCTACGTATAATCTTCATGCCACAATCCTTATTGTGCTAGGGTATAAGTGTGGCGTAACTTGATTGTTAAAATGTTAAAACAAACGATATTTCAAGCAATCAACATTCTAAATTAATCTTGTTTGTCATATATTTAATTAAATAATTAAACCTCCATTTTGTAGGCCATTGTATGAAATGATTTTTCATCTTGAAAAGTAACCATTTACAATCCCACTTGGTTATGATAAACCTGCTAAGGTTTAAAGCACGTTCTGGTAACTAAATAATTTGATGATTAAGCTTTTTTGAGTTCTCTCCATTCTTGGATATGGAAAGGTTCATAAATATCAGACCATATTTTGATGATTTCTGGACATTGGTATCAGTCGTTTTAAAATTATAAGAAAATGTTTATGAAGAATAAGTTAAAAAGCAATTTGATTTTAGACATAGCATTATAGTCAAAAGTTCCCGACTGTGAAATCCCTGTTTCATTACAGCAAATATTGACATAGTTATTATCGTTTGTTTCAGGAACAATAAATTGATAAAAAATTAACAAGCACAGAGTTTTCAAATTGATAAAAAATGCTCTAAACTCCTTCTTTTTAAGAGTTATGTATTTTGCTTTGAATATGATGTCTTTAGGAACTTTCCTAACAAATTAGCATATTTTTTTTTATTCCCAGGATACAAAATTGAAGTTACTTTGAAGTTACAAAATTGTTACGTTTTATCAGCT
>JASGCC010000724.1:29620-58561 GCA_030067915.1 Hydractinia echinata
CGGTGACCTAGAACAATAGTAGTTTTCATAAATCTTCTTGCATAGGAGAAGAAGTGCATTATAAAATCAGATGGAAAGAAAGTTGGGTTCCACGCTCAAAACTAACCCACTGTTTTAAACATATCGAAGAATATTTCCTTGAGGTTTGTTAACTTTTAATTTTAACAGAACCCCATGTGATGTTAAGTGTTAAAATTTATATTAACAGAACTGGAATGAAGTAGGCAACAGTTTTTTGAGATTTCTTATATGTTTTGAAGTTTAACTTAAAGATTAGTATATAAAGTAGATATTGCATGTCCATTTGTTGAAGATCAAGATTTATCTGCCTGCGGTAAGTTCTTACAAACAGTGGATAAATTTGATACTTTAATAAAAACAAGCATGTAATTTCAGTCTTATTATATGCCTAAACTGTTTCTTAACATAGAAGACAACAAGAATTTACTTAGAATAAACACAAATTTTTAAAAGAGATTCATTTTGTGCTCTTAGATATAAAAAATGCATTTGAAGATTTTAACAAAATTCTGACATTAATTATCTATATATATAATAATTCGAAAGTTGTATCCATCTGTGACCGTCAAAGTGGATACTTCATATTCCTTGGATGTCGCCAAAAAAGTTATGTCTATTTTGTTATTCCTTCTGAGGTACAGCGCAAAGTCAATGCATTTAGACTGTCATTGATGTTTTTAACAAGATTGGTGAAGCCATTGCATTGCAGTTATAACTTTGAGGCCAATTAACTTGGAAACGAGTGGTGATGTCAGTCATTTTTCACCGCATGGGTAACTAGGGACACCCTGGGACCAAATTGGGTATGGGCAGGTTGATGACGTCATTAAAAAACATTTAAACCCCAATATCTCTGCAACCATTTGTCAAAGATACATGTTACTATACATTTTCTTGATCAGCGTTTCAAGATCTATACGAAGAAGACAATAGGTACACAAATTTCTAAATAAAATTTTTGTGTTTTCATGGGTCTTTGGTGACGTCAGCAAAATTTTTAAACCTTTATATCTTCTTAGGCGTTCGTCCAAAACATATGATCCTATACATTATTTTGATCAGTATTTCAACCTCAACATATTACAGGCAACAGATAAACTAAATTTCGCCAAATTTCTATTTGGATATCCACTGCTGGCGTCAGCAAAACATCTAAAACAACCTATTTTTCCCATTGTGCTTCTGCTTAAGTGGATTTTTCCATGGGCCTTATCGACTAATTTAAAATACATTTAAACTAAACAGGCATAGTAATTAATTATAAATTTGATTTCTTAGCTTCCTCTCTGTCTGCCTGCCTGTCTTTATGTCTGATTGTCTGCCTGCCTGTCTGTCTGTCACAAAACAAACTGGATTTATATCAATTTTTTTGATCAAATTTAGTGGAGCAATGACATTGCACTTTTAAGTTTGAGGCCTAATAACTGGAAATGGGAATTAAATATATAAAATAAATAACTGAAGTCATCTTCTTGGTGGGTAACCATTTTTTTAAAGCTGAGTTAACCTGTTTTAGAATCAAGAACTTTTACATTTCAAAATTTCCTTGACTGTTTGTTAAACTGTTTGTTAAAACAACAAATAGTTTGTTTTTGCGTTGCTGATTTACCAAAATTCTCTATTTCTATTTTCTGAGTTAATCTTTCCACGGCATTAACAACAATATTTTTTTACGTATTTGACCAAAGTTTTTAGTGAATAATATTTTTAGTTATTTTAAATATATAAATTTTAAGCCTTGTAAGGTCCTTGATTTTTTTAAAAAATAAAAAAAAATCCCACGCACAAATTCCTGAAACTATTTATGCATGCGATTCACAGCACACAGAGTTTTTCTTATAAAATTCCTTGCAATAGGCAGCCTTGCCTAAAGGTATATAATAAAAATAACCATTTTTTTAAAGCTTTTTCAACCTAAAATTAAATAGTAGAAAATATCAGCATTTTGTAATATGACATTGAAATTATGTTAAGTGTAACTTTATATGCTTAAAATACATAAGTAAGACATTTTCAATTTACAGTTTTTAAAGTTGCAAAATAAGATAAGCAGAACGCAAACACCTCTGTTCTAAGAGAATTGGGCTGCGCTCTTGCAACAAAACAAAAACTGAATTTAATTGTCATTTTTAGAAAGCTAAAGATGTCGAACCTGATCAAACAAATCCTTTAAATGGTCAAGAAGAAGAAGAACAACAAAAAAAAAGATCTCGCTGTTTCAAATGAAGCAAAACTCAGAACGAACTTGGATGATGTGGAGGTTGCTAAGCTATTTCAGATGTTAAAGCATTAAATCTAGATACTCAAGAAAAGGAGGATTCAGTTGATTGTAAACCTGGTAGGCTTTGAAGTTTTTCAATATTTTTTTTTTGATATTTAATAACCAGTGCTGGCAAGCATTTTAGAGGGAAACATGAATTTGAAAAAAAATACCTTTGATGACCATAATTATGTGTTTGCAAAATTAGGCCATGTCAGCTGGATAAAGTTTGACTATTATGCAATTAAAGAACAGTGACATAGTACCAATTAGAAAGCGTAAATCCTGGTTAGTATTAAGCAATAGAAAAATATTTTGCAACCAAGAGTTTTCCTTCCAAACCCTCTCTTTTTAGTTTCCAATCTGTGTTGTAATAAAAGGACAATGCTGATTATGAGTATTTTTTTCTTTTTTTAAGTTTTAATATATTTCTCACATCAAGGCTTCTTAAAATACTTAAACAGAATATAAGAGAATATAGAATCCATTCAAGCGTTTTTTCCTTTGCGCTGTAACAAATATACTTCTAAGATTTTTACATAGCTTATTTGAACACATGTTTATTTTATTTTCTGTTTCTATTTTACTAGACAATAAGGTTGAGGCTAAAGTTGAAGAAAACTTTGCAATCATGAGTGCATCCACTGTGGATGCACTTATTAAAAAGCCTGGTAAAGCATTGATTAATTTGTTATTGTCTGTATAACATCAAAATTATTTATTCAATATTTAGGCTACTGTAAACGAAATGTATTTAAAAATATCAATTATCAAATATCAAAATTTTCCTGAATTTTGTCAAGGAAAGCCCATCTTTTCTTGGTAAAACTATTTTTCATTTTTTCAGCTGTAAATGTGATTTTTAAGAATGATTATACATTTAATTGATCTTGATTTTCATCCATTGATCTTTCAACCTTTCTCAAATGTTAGTTATTTATTTTTCGTTTTGGGGCTAGTTGAATTATGCTCGAGATATTACATCATGAAGTCAAAGTTTGGAGTAAAGAAACACACTATGTAAAAAAAGTAACATAACTCCAAATCAAGGCTGTTATAGAAAAAAAACAAAAAAAACTTGTTACACACATGTATCATGATTCTAAAATGTCATGGGATTAGAACTGGGAACAAAGTAGTTTTGTAAATAAGGTCACTCTTTTTTATCTTTTCTAATAAAAAAAATCCAAATAAGTTTTATATTCTTGAAAAGGTTATTTAATACACTTTTAAATGATATAAGAATGATAAAATGTTGGCTTGTTTTTTTTAAAAAAAAGCAAATTTTAAGAATTATATATGCTCTTTTTCTTTACAGTAGCCTTAGGAGGTTAAGAAAATTTTTTAAGTAGAACTACATTCAGCTCTTTTTAAAAATGGATTGAAATTAAACACTTGCATATCTTCTGACCACATGTTAAACTTTTATTTAAGATATACAAATTCCTGAAAGTCAATCTTGGTACACAAATGAGAATGTGAGAAAGCAATTATTCAAGTTTTATGACAAGTTTGCTAAAACACCAACAAAAGAAATTAACAAGGCAAAGGTGAAACACGAGATTTACATGAAGATGCTTGAAGTTGAATTGAAAGAAGAAGGATGGTGCAAAAAGCTAGAATACACTGGTTCATCATATGAAGGTCTTAAGATCACTGAAGATGGG
The DNA here is from genome assembly GCA_030067915.1 of Hydractinia echinata. Taxonomy (NCBI): domain Eukaryota; kingdom Metazoa; phylum Cnidaria; class Hydrozoa; order Anthoathecata; family Hydractiniidae; genus Hydractinia; species Hydractinia echinata. The sequence goes on from JASGCC010000724.1 coordinate 33,569, forward strand.
CTTGAATTTGATGTGATGTTTGTTATTGATGGTAAAGGCTTGGAAACCTCACTAATTCCAAATAGGGAAGGTTACTGTAATCTCCACATGCAAGAGGGTGCAATTTCAAAACTTTTGCATCGTTTGGAAATCAGGAGGGATGTTGATGCCAAAGAAAATGATCTCTGAGTTCTTTAGTGTTTTACAACGAACAATAAACAAACTGAAATACGAAAAGTTGTTCAAGTTAAGGATTCATGGACCTGCTGTTCAAATGGATGTGAACGACGATAAGGGAAATTTTTGGTACAGTGTAGATTTAGTCCCATCTGTTGAAGTTAAAGTTGATGCATCAGGTTTGTTTATTTTAAAGTAATATATTTTCAATGTTTGATTTTAAGTCTATACGTGTTCGAGTCATGGACTTGCAAGATCAAAAGTTGTCCTAAGTTTATGATAATATGACAAAATGTAAGACAACTAATGTGAGACATTCTGATTTTCTTTGATTTTCAGGTAAAGTTGATCGTTTTGTCCCAAAACCAATTAATGAGCCTGAGATTGGAAATATGTTGGAAATTCTTGGCGATGTTCGTTTTCAAAGGAAGAGAAGGATTTACTTAAAGGTTTGGATACAGATAACGGATGTCGACGACAAGTTGTACGGATAATGAAAACACTTTGTAAAAGAGAGTCCACTTTGAAGGCATTGACGTCATATCATCTGAAAACTGTTTTATTTCATATGCTACCCGTGGAGCTTTCTTGAAAAGTATTGATCTTACAGAAAGGCTTTTTGATATGCTAGGAGCCCTGGAGTTCTATTTATTGAAGAAAAATTTACCACAGTATTTCATTCCTTCCATGAATTTGATTGCAACAATGAAGCCGACACAGTTAGCAAATATCATTGATCGCATAAAAACTCTTCGTACAAGCGAGAATAAGTTTATCAAGGCAATTAACTTTTAATTTACTAATATTACTTTAGAAGCAGATATTGAATATTTAAATTTTTCTAAACCATTTTCACTTCAAATTCTACGTATAATCTTCATGCCACAATCCTTATTGTGCTAGGGGTATAAGTGTGGCGTAACTTGATTGTTAAAATGTTAAAACAAACGATATTTCAAGCAATCAACATTCTAAATTAATCTTGTTTGTCATATATTTAATTAAATAATTAAACCTCCATTTTGTAGGCCATTGTATGAAATGATTTTTCATCTTGAAAAGTAACCATTTACAATCCCACTTGGTTATGATAAACCTGCTAAGGTTTAAAGCACGTTCTGGTAACTAAATAATTTGATGATTAAGCTTTTTTGAGTTCTCTCCATTCTTGGATATGGAAAGGTTCATAAATATCAGACCATATTTTGATGATTTCTGGACATTGGTATCAGTCGTTTTAAAATTATAAGAAAATGTTTATGAAGAATAAGTTAAAAAGCAATTTGATTTTAGACATAGCATTATAGTCAAAAGTTCCCGACTGTGAAATCCCTGTTTCATTACAGCAAATATTGACATAGTTATTATCGTTTGTTTCAGGAACAATAAATTGATAAAAAATTAACAAGCACAGAGTTTTCAAATTGATAAAAAATGCTCTAAACTCCTTCTTTTTAAGAGTTATGTATTTTGCTTTGAATATGATGTCTTTAGGAACTTTCCTAACAAATTAGCATATTTTTTTTTATTCCCAGGATACAAAATTGAAGTTACTTTGAAGTTACAAAATTGTTACGTTTTATCAGCTTGTGATCCCAAAACAAAAAGAGACAGATAACTATTTTTTTAGAATTATTTTATATGAAAATACAGGTAATTGGAACAGTACTGAATATATATCCTATGTAGGGCAAAAATGTGATAATCTCGTAACAAATCTGAATTGGGATATTTTTCTTTGTAAATACTCCACTTCTAGTTTTTTTATTATAAAATCCTGTCCAGAAGCATTTTAACACTTGCCTATGTTAAAAACAAACCATACACTCATTACTTAATATCGGTCTAACAATTACATTCTAAAAAAAAAAGGCAACAATAAAGTGCAGAATTTGTTTATGTAAATTGTTAAGATTTTACTATTTTATTACCCCTAAAATTGTTTTTAGGCATTATTAAATACGACTTGATATGCTTTTTATGCTCTTTACACAGTATATGACATTTTAATAATTTTCGTTTGTTAAAAATTTATCAGTTTATTGTTCAAATACTCTACCACAACAGGTTTTTTGGTATTTTGACCAACTCAGCTTTTGAGAAAAAAGCATACGCAGTATCCCTGAAAATTTCAGCAAACCACCGGATTTATAAAAAAATAGTGAGCAAATTTTGCTTTTTTGCTGTTTTGCAATGTCCAAATCAGTGTCTGATATGTAAGAATTTGTTGATATAACGTGAGAGTGAGAGTACAATAAAAGATTTTCAATGGTACATTTTTTTAAAATCCAAACTTGATTGATTGACGTAAGAGTTTCTCCTCTTTTCAAACTCCTGTGTTTTTATTTGATATATAATGTAAACTGTAGATTACAAATACAATGAAGTTATTGTGTAAATGTAGCTTCTTTAGATATTAATATTTTAAAAGATTATTAATTTTGTTGTTCCAGATAGATAATGAATTTGCCAATTAAATCTATAATTTATTCTAATGTGTGTTTTTAATTTTCATAGTTTTTGTTTTTGTTGGATTTATGTTTTTAATTTATTAGCAATTAAAGAAAACGATTTTTGAATTTTCTGTGGAAAATATTATTTACAAAATTGTCCTGCTTTTTGTAGATATTAGTAGATTCTAAATACAAATGTCTATGTTTGTACTCAAATTGTAACAATCTTCAATATAATATTTTCTTGTCCATGCTAGTGACTTCTAAATTATTCTTCTTCACAGGAAGAATAAACTAGCTCTGGTTGTGAAAGGAGGGTGGGGGGTTTCCTTGAGGGAAATAGCCCTTGGAAAACACTTATAAATGGTCCGGTCTTTTGAAACAACGAAATAATTGTGTGAATCATAGCTGATAGTCTTTGATTAAAAGAATGGGTAATTACGACTACAAGTGTCCACTCTTTTTTTATAAGTTGTCCAATGCAGCAGTTTATATTATTATTTTTTAGTAGAATTAAAATAGTACAACTAAAATTTGGCATCCTATAAAAAATACTACCACCATTTACAGGTACGTATAGACGATATTTATTTCAAACTTTCTGTTTATTCTTTAACATCCTATAAATCTAAAAATGTTTCTTATTTATAGTCCAAATCATAATAGTTCTAAACGTTTTTTCTTTACTTTCTCAAAATTTCTTCTAAAAAAGATGGTTTCGTGTATCTAATTAGAGGTATCTTAAAAATACACAAATAAATACCAAGCTTTTCTTCTGTTCAGGTCCAGACAGTTGATCTTTATTACCATGTTTATAGCATTTGTTGTAATCCGAAACAAGAAGAAAGTAACTGACTTCATTCCGTGAAATTTTGTTTTTTAAATCATACAGATGATTGTCAAAGATTAGCATTCAAAGGCTTTAAATTGATTGTTCGAAGGTTAAGTTTTATCCGAACTGCAATGATTTCATAAACAAAATATAATTTTATTGTTTCACTGCTCTTTTTAAAAAAAATCTCTTATTGTAAAAATAGTCATAACAATATAGTGGTAAAAGTTTCCTAATTTTTTAAGATTCTGCATGTAGGTTTCTTATAAAATAAGGTAAAGCCCCGTTGCGCTTTTACTCTGGATTTTGTTCGAAATAACTAAGTACAGCATGAAAGCCAGTTGAGTACATATGTTGTCAGAAACTTTTTGTTGAATAACCTCAAAATATTAACAATGTTTAGTATTCATGAAATTTCTCAGTTGATAAAAAGCATGAAAACCTAATAAATTGATTGCACAGTGTATTTTTTTATGGTTTGGATTCACAATGTTAGCAGTTTGCTATGTTATGCAAAGTTTTTTACATACTATAACTAATATGCCTATGATGTATTGCCTCAAGGAAAGCTGTATAAATTATCCTGTTGTTTGGGTAATTGAGAAAAAAACAAAGCCTGTTTCTTTGTTAAGCTATTTGAAGAGTTCACCTAGAGGGTTGTGTAAGGACAGTGTTACCTTTAAATTTTTTGTGTTTTTGTAGAATAGTGCTGATGCTGCAATGATGATGTTGTTATGATAGATATTTTTCAGCAAGTAAATGATGGCTTCCTCCTTTTGTAAGTGCAAATATTTATATAGGAAAAATCTCTTTTCTGAAAAAAATCTTATTTTTTTGAACAAATTGCCGTGTTTCACCAAGCTGCTTTAAAAAGCATAAAAATACCACTATGTATACTTTTAGACTAGAGGTTTTTAATTTTGCAAATCCTTCCACTTCAAACAAAAAAGGGAAAACCATAAGGTGATAAATATTCCCTTTGAAGATAAACCTCTTTTTGAAAACTAGTTATTATGTTACAAAAATTTTCTTAAACAACAATTCGTTAAAACTGTGCAGATTTAAAGAGTTATAAGAGAGAAATTTTAAACTTCTGGACGTTTAAAGTATAAAAGATTATGTGTTGCATTATTGGATAAAAACATGTCAAAATTTTCCTTTATTTGTAATGTCTACCATGGATTTTGTTCACGCATCTCTTTAATTTTGTTTTTATCATTATTTAAAATCAGCTCAGTACTGTCATTTTCTCTGTAGCTCCATTGATATTCCCAGCAGAAGAATGGCATTCTAAAGAGACTGTGATCAATCAAATAATCCACTTCCATAAGAAACTTGGAAAATCTCCTAGTGAACTAGAAGAAGCAAAAAAACAGAATAATGAATATATCGATGATTTGAAGTCGGTTCTCAAAAAAAAAGGTTTATGCAAGTACGTTGATTATACTGGATCTGCATACGAGGGAGTGAAAACAACTGAGGGGGAGTTGGAGTTTGACATAATGTTTGTAGCCGATGGAAGCGATTTAGAAGTTACGCCACTGCCAACTAAGCAAGGCTATGTCTACATTCACAATAAAACCGGACTGAGTAGTTTGAGCAAATTTGCAGACAAGAATAACAATCAACTATTGCCAAAACGTTTCTTAGAAAAGTTCTACAGTGTTGTGGATAAATTTATAGACAAGTGTAAATACCGGGAGATCATGAAGTTAAGGAATCATGGCCCTGCTGTGCAAATGGATGTGATGCACAAAGATGGCAGACTATGGTACAGTGTGGATATTGTGCCTGCTGTTGAAACTCGGTGTGGTAAGTAGCTGCTTGATTTACAACCAGAAGAGTTTTTTTTGATTTACAACCAGAAGTGCTTGAAGCATAGATTTCTTTTTCTTCTTTTAAAAAACCTTACTATAACCTACACTGTTCTGATGACCCTTATAACACTACACTGGCGGTGAGCAGAACCATAATATTGCAATGTTTTGAGGATGCACAGTCCTAAGGCAAATTAGATACTTTGTTTATTGAAAGATCGATTTTTACAAGTGGTGTTAAGTAAAATTTAATATTATGACAGTGGCTTTTAGGATTGGAGTTTCCACTTTGTCAGGAATTTTAATATATTGTTAAAGTGCCAGGTTATAATCAGGAAGTTCTGAAATTTCTTTGTATGTCAGGAAAATTTCGGTGATGTCATGTTTGAATTTGTAATTATATTTCATTTTTAAGCAAAAATTGATTTCTTACAGAATTAAAATTAATTTCAAAGTGTAAAAAAATGACAAAAAACAACAACAAAAAGTAAATACTAGCTTTGCATCCTGTAGAACTTCCAGTTTCAGAAAATAAAAATTAGATTTAGATTTTCAAAAAAAGTCATTGCTTGCAAAGAACTGCGTTATGTTTGTGCTGGCTGCTGATCCTTACGATAATATTGAAGAATAAAAAAGCTACTAAAACTCAATAAAATCTGTCTGTCTGTCTGTCTGTCTGTCTGTCTGTCTGTCTGTCTGTCTGTCTGTCTGTCTGTCTGTCTGTCTGTCTGTCTGTCTGTCTGTCTGTCTGTCTGTCTGTCTGTCTGTCTGTCTGTCTGTCTGTCTGTCTGTCTGTCTGTCTGTCTGTCTGTCTGTCTGTCTGTCTGTCTGTCTGTCTGTCTGTCTGTCTGTCTGTCTGTCTGTCTGTCTGTCTGTCTGTCTGTCTGTCTGTCTGTCTGTCTGTCTGTCTGTCTGTCTGTCTGCCTGCCTGCCTGCCTGCCTGCCTGCCTGCCTGCCTGCCTGCCTGCCTGCCTGCCTGCCTGCCTGCCTGCCTGCCTGCCTGCCTGCCTGCCTGCCTGCCTGCCTGCCTGCCTGCCTGCCTGCCTGCCTGCCTGCCTGCCTGCCTGCCTTCCTGCCTGCCTGATCAAAATATTTTTTTAACTAAGATTTTCTTACATTTTAAACACTTTCTGTTTTACAGGTCATGATGTTGTAAGGTATGTTGCCAAGCCCTTGGATGATGATGAAGCCACTTGGAGACAGTCGTTTTCCAAAGAGGAAAAAAAATTTCTGCAAAACCTAGACAAAAACAACAGTTGCCATCGGCAGGTTTTACGCATTTTAAAAACTCTATGTAAACGTGATTCGACATTAATGACGTTGAACTCATACCATTTAAAAACCGTTTTATTCCATGCTGTTAAACATTTGGAGTTATCTTGGAGAAGCAGTGATGTGGAGAAGAGAGTTTTTTCAATGCTTGGGATAATTGAAAATTATATTAGTAGACAGCGTTTACCCCATTTTTTTCTACCGACATTTAACCTTATAAATGATTTTAAGCCGGAGCAAGTTAGATGTATTTGCAACAGACTAAAAAGCCTTCGATTGAAGGAAAATAAGTTTATGAAAGCTTTCGAAGTAGACAAAGAGAAAACTTGAGGGAAAGATTTTTTGGTATGAATTAATTCGTACAAAAATTCGTACTTTGAAGATGTTGACAAAATTAAAATCCTAAATATAAGCAAATCCATGCAAAATTTTACCCGAATTTTATGGTGAAAGAGGGAGTGGATTATTTGTCATACTCAAGATAAGGTTTTGTTGTTGGTTTTTGCAAGCCCACTGATGGCTTTGTAGTAGAGTGTTTGCATCCACTGCTAAAGGTCTTGGGTTCAAACCCCGGCTGAGTTATGCCAGAGGCTATAAAAGTGTGAGCCTATCCTTTCTGCTTAGTACAGGAATAAGATTAATATCTTAGTGTTTTTCTAGCTGAGCGGCTGCTGTGCTAACAGCTAATGCAGTAGGACCCCCTTTGCAGGACCCCCATTGATAACAGTACCATTAGAAACTGAAGAGGCTATCCTGGGTAAATAATAATAATGGAATTTGCAAAAAGTAATTCCTCATAAAAATTATTTATATTAAATAGCCCACTATATGACACTAGGTGTGACTCAGAAATACACCTAAACATGTAAAGTTTTATTGGTCACCAGATCTATACACCTTTGCCCCAAACCGCAATTTAATGTACGCATTTTATGAGCCACACCTTTTACCACAAAATTTTATTTATATTTTTACATCAATTTTTTAAACAAGTTAATATTATAAATATATAATAAAGTATAAATTTTTATGCAACCTTCTTTTTTGGAGAATTTAATTTTATTTCTAACTTATTTAGAATTGTAATTTTACCCATGTAAGTTTTGGGTCTCTACACAGATAAGGCTAGTTTTACACTGACTAAATAATCTTTTAGTTACAAAGTATAGCTGTGTGGTTTGGTTTTGGTTGTTCCAGGTTTTAGCTGTTATTATTTAGTTGAAAGTTTTAAATATTTCAGTTTAAAGAAGACTGATGAACGTATTTATTTGTCTGGGTTATTTTTATTTCATGTGTTTTTTACATGAGAAAGCTTATCTTGCCAAATCTGTACTCTTTTATTGTTATTTTTAAAAGCTTTGTCAATCAGAAAATGAAAATAGTTTCAAATTTTAAGTTAATTGTTAATTCATGTATTTTGTTTGTTTTAAAAAAAATACCAGATTGTGTTGTCATCAACTCTTCAACTTTCTAGAAGAAAAATCGTTAATTACTTGCAGAGAATTTTTAAGTTTCCCAGTTTGTGTGTGTGAGAATATTTCAATGAAGAAATATCAATTGCTTTCTGAAGTCTTTAAAGAATTTTTTTCAAAGGTTTAAAATCGCCAGGAAGAAGCAACGTATCAGAACATAAGGAGTACACAATAAAAACGATCTCCCACTACTGTAAAACATTAGATCAAAATTATAAACAAGGGCCACTGAACTGGGCTCAATTTATTTGTTTGTTTGTTCTTATTGTTGTTGTTGTTGTTTTTGTTGTTTTTTAATTGTAAGTTTTTAACAGCAACAAATTTTGTATCCTATCTTTTCAGGTCTGTATAAGAAAAATGAGTGCTTTGTTAAATTGTATTTTTTTACTGTTGTGTTTCATTGCAATCACCAGTGACATTGGAACAGCTGAAGCCAAAAAAAGCCTAACAAATGTGAGTTTGTTTGTGTGTTTTGTTTACTTGTTTTATTTGTATTGAAAATAGTAGCTATTTCTATATGAAGGCTTTTGTTTTTCCTGGTCTCTTCATATTACTATGAATTTTTCAATAATGATACTGAAGCAATCATCTTTATCTCTGCAAGTTATTTTGTCTTTCATTTGATCAATGCTGTCATTTGGTTGCTCTTTTTTTTACTTTTTTCTATTTATTTGACATTTAAAATGATATTTAAAAAATAATGAATATCTCGCCTCTTTAAAAACAATCTGTCACACTGATTTTATTGAATTTCAAATCGTCTTCCAGCGTTTGGCCTTCGGAAAGGTGCTAATTTTTAAAATCTCAAACCATTGTTTGCCCTGGCGGAGAGACTAACACTTAGCCAGCCCTCCCCCTAAAAAAAAGCTTCCCACGGTACTGTTTATAGCTTTTCTTTGTAGTTTATGAGAATTCTTTCCATCTTTTTTAGCGTGTTGATAAGAAGGGCCGGAGCGAGAAGTGTAAGTGTTGTTGTTTGACCTTTAACTTATTTATCGTCTATACAATATATGTGTCTGAGAGCAGGGTGACCACAAAAAAGCGTTAAAAATTCATCAATAAACTTAGCAATATGGGATATTTAGACTTTTAATTTTGTACAAATAATTCGTATGAATTACAAGTCAACTTTGAAATGCACTTTCAGTGATAGATTTATTCACATATAGTCTTGGACAGATTTTTTTTTGCAATTTTTTAACAAAAATCAATTCTGTTTTAGTAGTCCCTAATTCTCCTTATTTTTGATTAAAGTTTTTCATCCCTAACAAATTCCTTTTAAAAATATTGTCCTAAATGACATTACTTTTCTCCTCTGTTTAAAGACTGGTCACACTCTATAAAAATCTCTGTGCAAGAAATATAATTCGTTTCTATTTCTATTTGCTTTGCTTTTAAAGGTACTTTAAAGCATCCACTGGAAGGAGAAAAGAAAAATAAGCCGCCAAAACAAAGTAGGTATCCTGTTGAATTTGAGTTTTTTTTTTCATTTTGTATTTTTCTCTTTATCCAGTAATTCTCCTGTACAAAACAGCTTAAAATTATTTTACTTATCCTTCCCGAAAATGTTTTTCCTCCTTAAAAATAAGTCCCCTCAGAATCTGCTTGAAAGAGGAGGTCACAAAAGGAATTGAAAAAGGTAATTTTGTAAATTTACTGATTTTCCGCGCCCCATATGTTTCGGCGCCCCTTGTGTTCCAGAACCTGTTATATTTCGCCATTATCGATTGCTGGTAATTTCGTGATTCGGGAAGCGCGGAATTCTTGTCAAAATTTATAAGCGAATGAAAAATATGATTTCTCCAATGTTTCTTTTTAGTTTGTCTTCCTGAATTACCGTCGACTCAACCATGGTATAATAAATCTACCTTGGATTCCATCCTTATTTATTATTATAACGCAAATGCGAAAAACCCCTACGAAGAAATGAAGAAAGTCAAACCAGAGTTCATCAAAGACATCAATCTTCTTGAAACGCGTTTGCGAGGTTTGGGTTGGTGCAAGAAAGTAGAATATACGGGCTCGTCATATGAAGGGTTGAAGATAAGCGAAGATGGGCTGGAGTTTGATGTTATGTTTGTGATAGACGGAACAGGTTTGGAATTAGTACCCGTTAAAGGGCAGGAAGGTTACACGAATTTTAAGGCGAGCACGAAAGCCTTGCCTATGTTGCAGAAATCTGCAAATTTTACAGGCTTGTTATCACCGACTAAAGTCAACGCAAAGTTTTTTGGGACTGTGACAAAATGGAAAAATGACGTGGATCCCACTGGGCAGCGCATGAAGTTACGCAATCATGGTCCTGCCACCCAGATGGATGTGTTTAATGGCACAAAAAAGGTTTGGTACAGCGTAGATCTGGTGCCAGCTGTGGAAATAAAAGATGCTGGTTAGTTACGTTCATAAATTTCGTTTTATGAATAGAACGATTTGCTAGATTGTGGCGATTGTGTGAATCTTTAGCACAGAGTCACTGTTTCGTGAATTCTTAGCACGGTGTCGCTATTTTGTGAACCATTAGCACAGAGTCACTGTTTCGTGAACCCTTAGTACAGAGTCGTTATTTCGTGAATCCTTAACATGAGTTGATTTGTGGCCGTTATTTTAAAGAATACGGGCATAAAAAAAAGACGAACAGAATGCGGGTATAAATATTAAAGACATTGATTTGATTTTTGAAATACTTTTTGTTATTCGAGTTAGGAAAATATGCCACAAAACTTTTTGCAAGCCGTACAAACTTTGGTGTTTTGTTTACGTTTAGCACTCGTAATATGCAATGTTACGCTATTAACTGCCAATATTCAGCGTTGAGGTATTTTTTAGTGTCGCGGGGTGGTTATGATGTTCGCTTCGTTATCACGAGGTCTGTGGTTTAATTCACAGTGCGGTCATGTTTGGCAAATGCCATTACCACAGCTACGGACTAACCCATGTCATGTGAGGGTAATTGGGTAGGCAGTCCCTATGTATATATCTAAACATTCAGAACTAAGGACCCACAATAATAACAGTGTTTCAAAAACTGGATTGGCTATCTTGTATAAATAAATAAATTCTTTACTAGGTGAAGTGAAACTATACATACCAAAGCCTTTAAAAAACGTTCAGACAACATGGCGTCGCTCATTCTCGAGAGAAGAGAAACGTATTCTAAAGACCTTGGACCAAGGTAACGGTTGTAGACGAAAAGTGGCCCGTGTAATTAAAGCCATGTTTAAAGGTGAACCTACACTACGCCCTTTCACATCTTACTACATAAAAACCACACTTCTTCTGACAGTACAATCATTCCCAGATATGAGCTGGAAAACAAGTGATGTGACTGAGCGAGTCTTGGATGTTTTGGGGGCAATCGAGTTTTACCTGAAACAAAGATATCTTCCACACTATTTCATCCCATCGATAAACCTGCTCGTAGATATGAAGGAACACGTGAAGTTAAACATGTTGAAACGAGTCAGATCGTTACGACGTTACGAGGACAAGTTTGTCAAAGCCATCGACTTACGCTACAAACTTCGCGGCGAAACAAGTGGTGATGAAATGAAAAACGGGATACATGTAATGTTTGCGATTATTATCTTTTTGAAACCGATTTTGAGCATTTTTTTCAACTTTTAAGATAGAATTTGCTATTTTTATGTTTGGTATACGTTAGGCTTTAGAAGTAGTATTGGCGTAAATGCAACATATAACATATAACGTATGCACTTTTAGATTTATTTTAATTTTATTTTACATGCACATGTAGTTTTAGAGTGAGAAAACAACGACTTGAAGAAACGGAACAATACGACGAAATAACGCCGAACGACAAGATAGCGACAATTATAGGAGTTACACTTATTAAAAAACTTTTCAACGTTTTAAGGGAGAATTGTTCCCTTTTCATTTATTTGATTTTGAATTTTTCTCTCCATTCCGTTGTTTTGTGATTTAAAAATATATGTGATTTAAAAATATATTTGAATAATAGTCTGACAGTTTAAAAATAGTTGCCAATTTAGTAACACCCCCCGTTCTAAAAAGCTCCCACCCTATAAATCATTTCTAGTGGGGGAGGAGGGATGGGGGGGGGGGGTATAATTGAGTATTTACGCGTGTACATTAATTTTACTTATTTAATATCAAAGTTTGAAAAAGAGGGGATTACAAGCAGGGATAAATATATAAGATAACTTTTATTTCCATCGCAAATATTCGCGTAAATTACTAGCTACAGTTATCTGTTATAGTGACGTCTTTTAGTTAATTAAAAGTCACATATAATAATATTTGAAATAGCTTTGTGCGAAAATTAATGTGCCCATGTTTATTTCCTTGCATGGAAATAAATTCGCGCTAAATTGCGCCTTAAGTCCGCTACGCGGAAATACTACAATTTAAAGTTCGTTTCCATTTGTAGTTTTAACGCAAAAAGCTCGTGAGTTTTAAATGTTAGCGCATGCGCACTTGGACATTTTTAAAAGTGCGCACGCGTTAAGAAACAATCTCGTGGGAACGAGCCTTTAAAGTTATGTTGTTTTATGTCTAAAATATTTGTAAATTCATATAATATATAGCTTACTTAGTTTTTAGTTTTAATGATAGGAAACTATAATGGGAATGAATGAATGAATGAATGAATGAATGAATGAATGAATGAATGTTTTTTTCTTAGTTGTTTTTAACTCGAATTAAAGTACGTAAAACAGTAAAAATTATGATTTCTTTGTTTTCAATGGTGTTTTTACTACTTTAGTTTCTATTTAAAGAAAATTTATTTTTGTTATCATGCATGAGGCTAGCTTTTCTTTGGTTGAATCAAACTTTATCTGCGGTAGGAACGACATTTTTGACGAAAAAAATATAACCAATCTAATTGCAGAGTTTGTGGTAAACTTAAGAGAGAGAGAGGGGGGGGGGGGGGGGGGGCAGAGTAAGTTGCGAAAAATTTAGTCCCAAATTGATTTTGCATTTTTCAAAATTATGTAACTCTTTCTATTATATAGTACTCAAATTTTTCAAAAGCTATTTCCAATTTATTTCTAGAATATGGCAAGCAATCCTGGAATGATGTGTTCCAAATAAACTTTATTACCATTAATTAGATAAAGTTTACCTTTCATGATGTCATGTTTCTTGTCACGTGACTTTAGTTATTTCATTTTATCCTGCAATTTTTATCCTTTTTTTTAGGAAATAGAAAGCAAACATGAGAAAAGTGATCTTTGAGGAAGACTTTTGATGCTATCTGTGAAAAGTCAACCTTGTGAGATGTAAGTATGCTTTTGTTATCAGGAAACAAATGTCATTGCTGAGTTCGAAGAGGAGCGTTGAACGGTAAATTAAAACGAGAGAAATCTGCAAGAGACCGAGAAGTTGTTATGTTCATTCAATGTCATTTAAATTTTTTATGTGTAAATTTCTCTGCTATGAATATATCCACGGATAATTACCCTAGAGTACTAAATGTATTAATAATGAATGTCACCGCGCAGTACAGCATCATTCATGTCTTCACTTCTAGGAGAGAGTAGTGCGGAGGGGACGATTACGCCGGCATCAGGAATTTTTTTTACAAAAAAAGTTTGATTTACTATTGGTAGATCTAACCTTCTTAGAAAACATTTCTTTTTGCAAGTTATTCTCGATTTTTTTTCAGATGGGATTTTTCGCGAGTTATTCTCGATTAACCAAACGTCAAAAAGTGATGATCGGTGCGACAGGGGTTGTGGTCAGTTTCATTGGTCCATATATGACATTATTGTTAACTGACGTGTTTGAAAGAGAGGCTGAGCGAGAAAGAATTCGAAAAGAAAACGTACGAAAAATGAAAATAGAAAGAATGGAGAAATTGCAAAATCTTCGTGAAAAGGAGTTGTTACCATAACAGTTATAACATGGTATCTGAAGCTGTGTAATCTTCATGGAGCAAAATATATATTTTCAGTAAACGTGATTTTACCATTAAACCATCCTCGTGCAAGAAGTTTAAGTTCTCATGTATTGACCCGTCTTTAATTCTATGGCATACAATGGTTTGTTAAAATTTAGTCGGTAAAAAATATCAATGCAACGTTGTTCTAATTCTTTCCTTCAAACTAATTGAAGCTTTAACAGTCAAACTATTTCTAAAACATACTCAACACACTAGTGAAATTAAGTTAAGGTACGTAAAGCCAAAAAAAGAAATGTTCTCTAGTGAATATTTAACTTTAGTCTGCTGTTTTTGAAGCATGCCTCTTGCAAAAAGAAAAAGGCGAACAGAAATTTTGTAGACACGAGTCAATAAATATCAGAGATTTCTTTTGTAAAAACGGAATAGCTTAGTGAAAGTACATAAAACACATTACAAGCTTAACTTACTGAATAACTTGCTGCATTCCATAAACATAAACCTAGGAGGATAAACATAACTTTGAACTATGACTAGATCTTTTTTTTCTGGAACGATATTACGAATAAATTTCATAACCAAAGCTAAATAGCATTTCAAAAGTCATATATTTGCGTCTGTTAAATAACTTACGATAAAATAAATGTCATTTTTCACGTTCTTTTTTGATAAATGTTTTGTTTATCAACCACGCCTTTTCCATCGCCAAAACGCCGCCATTTTTTATATTTGTGCCTTGATTATCTGCCTCTTCGTGGTCGCATGTGCTTTAATTAATCACCACCTTACATTTTACTTTTAATATTGTGCGTTCAGCCATTCATTACGAGGAAGAAAGGGTAAGGCAAAATTTTGCTGCCTAAACCAAACGCCCATACGTTTCCTCGCAAATAACATATTAAAAAAAAAAATTTGTCTTAATTTTCGTGAATTTTGCGAAAAAAAATAATTTGGTGATATTCAAGGATTTTTATGCTTAAGGCATGACGTAAAGACTGCCGAAATTTAAATTTACATATTTAGTGCTAGGCATATCATCAGAAGTAAAATGGCAACTGAAAATTTTTCGCAAAATTAATAAGAACTCGCCAATTTCATAAATTAAATTAAATTAAATTATTCCTTGACTGACGACAAATACAAAACAAAGAAAATACAAAAGTCGTATCTTCAATATAAATAAACTGAATTTACATCTTTTCATACATCTTAAAGTTGCTAAATTACAAGCTTCCTATCGATTGTCAGGTCCCAGGACTTCATTAACAGAGGCTATAGTCCGGGAAATATAGGGAATGAATCTGCTACCCGTGTTTTCGAGATTATTGAAATTAAAAATAACAAAATTTTAGCACCTTATCTTTTTGCGAATGCCATGATTTCACGAAGACTTATTTTAGCGGAAAAATACCACGTGGATTTTACACGAAGATAAATTTCGCGAAATTTTATGTATAGTAGTATGATCTAGTGAAACGAGAAATCGCGAAAGTCGCGAAAATTATCTTGCGAAGAAATAATTTCATAATAGTGATATCTTCTCTTGATTTCGAAGTTCATCCAGTTTTAAGTGATGATTTTAAATATCTTTGTTATAAATAATTTATAGTGCGGTACATCAAAGAAAATAAACTCAGAAAAGGTGTGAGCTGAAACGAAGATTGTATTACGGAAGATTAATTAATGGTCCCGATATTTCGAGCTATAAGAGCTCTGTGAACTGATGAGTTCAGTAGTTAGTCTCAAAAAACGTCTCATAGGCGCAGGTGTTCCGGCCAGTCGAACAACAAGCTAAACCCAGTCCCAGCTAAGTTTTATCGCAAAAAATAATTTTACTAACAATATGGAAAAAATAAATATATACAAAAAATAAAATAAAAAAATAAACTTATATAAATTGTTTCTGATTTAGAAAATAGAAATTGAGAATTTGAAAAATATCTATTATACGTCGACAGTGTAAACGAAGCTAACATTTTCTATGTTTAAATTACCGCTAGACAAAGGTTTGAGTTACACTAAGAAATATATACGATACACGGCAAAATACCTTATCGGGGAAATTAATAGTCTCGGAAAAATTTAGTCGCCACTGCATATAATCAGTCGCTTACCCTGGCTAGGGTTGGGCTTTAGGTAAAAATTACCTTTCCCTCTTCTGTAGTTACCAAAATTCGTAAGTTACAAGTAAACTAGCCGGTTGACTAAGTCGGAGGGAAATTTTTGGCCAGGGTACCTTTTGTAACCGACACTTAAAATTAGTCAATTTCCCCAAGGTTTTTTTCCCGATGAGGTAATGTTTTAAAAATTTAGTTTACGAGACAAAATGACATTATATACGCAGGTAATTTTTCGGAATTGTAAAAACGTGAAAATGACACACACACAATCTTACGGCAACAAAAACCACTGATATATAAAGAAAGATACAGGTTTAAACGTTTGCCTACATAAAATTTCCACTTTTCCTAATGCAGCCGAAAGTAGAGAAAGAAAGGCAGGACTGTAATGTATTCTGGGATATGTTATTAATGCTTTGCGAGATGGCTACGTTATTGATGCTTTGCACTAAGTTGGTATTCATGAACACAATATGAATTTCATTACTGCGGTCGTAGCTAAATTGTCGTTATCGTCAATTTTTGAATAACACATTGTTGCTTACATCAGCAAATTTTGTCTTCGTCACAACCAACTCAGTGAGTAGAGTGGATAGATCAGGTACGCGACTCCATCTGAACGAACCCCAAACTCATCCTCTGCGGTGGAAACCGTTAGATATTGTAACAACTATAGGGTCATAGCTGAAAAAACACCCTCCTTCCCAGTGCATATCACATCGATCCAAATACTCATAGCTACAGGCGAAGAAGCGGATAACACATACGTCCTCTGTGGAGTGCGCACACAAAATGTCGTTTTAGGATTTGGACTTCTTTTAATACTCGAATCCACGTATACTTCTTGGATGGATTGGAAATATAAAATCCCTTTTGATTTCGTTTTCCGTTCGTCTTGATAATAACATAGCGCTCTCAGTTTGCGGTCGAACACAAACCATCTTTTTTTCCAGGAAATTTTCAGTTTAGATTTGCCCATTTTTAAAAGGTAGCCTCGGCACGAGTATCTATTTATTCTCACGCTTGGACAGTTTTCGACCACGTGACCTGCAGCTTGGATATTGTGAAGCAAGTTGATTTCTTCCGAGTTTCCGGAAGAATGACCGGACCGAAGTGATAGGGTCTAAAAAGAATAAAAAAAGCTCGTTCTGAAGCAACGTTTATATATAGCAACTTTGCAACGTGGATAAGTCGCATCATATATATCTATACATATATGATTATATACCTATATATATATGATGCGACTTATCCACGTACTCAGCATGAGACATTCATTCCCCTTCATAGGCACATTAATTTCTATGTTTTGAGTTACGACAACGTAACTTGTATTACGCAAAAGTAGGTTTTAAACCTGTTCCGATAAGTACTCCGCAGGCTTAAATCCTACTATAGTATCGCGAGTATGAAAAAGTTCAAGCTACCGAAAAAATGGTAGCCCCAGTTTCCTTAAACAATTCCTAAGAAGTTTCATCAAGTCTAACATAAATAGCACGCGGCAAAATATACAGAATGAATTTCTTACATTTTTACTTACATAGGAAGGAACTCTTCGTTTTAGCGTTCCATTGTTACCGGTACTGAGCGTGCCATTACTTCTTGTATCGTGCGGTTTTTTCTTCTCTTCGTTTATCAAACGGTTCCGCGATTCTTCTTCGTGTAACCTGTTCACGAAATGAAATAAATATGATTCTAAGTTGCTCAGATTTATAACGTAATAAGAAACAGTCGAAATTACACCAGTCTTAAGAGGGCTGTGGTACGGCACATTCTAAAAACCGCGAAAATAAAATTGTCGTGCCATAGACCACACAAGTCCAAAAATTAAATTGCAGGACATTTTTGTCATTTTTTTAAGTCAAACAAAAAAATGAAGGAAAATTCAGAATAAATGGCTTTTCCAGGAGTTTTTAGAGCAGTATTAAGTTTAAGATTTGATCCCATCAAGTATTCAACTGTTTCTTTAATTTCCAGAGCAATCCAGGACTTTTTTTTAAATTTTGCAAGATCTTAGGATTTCCTCCCGGTTAAAATGCTAATTCCTCAACTTTCTATGGCATACTACAAAGAACTGACGGAAAAAGGATAATTTAGTCCCAAAAAAGCTTTTTCTGCTAAGCTACAAAAATGAAAGATTGTGACAACACCGCATTGCTTACCTTCTTTCGATCTCCATCCTTTTCGATCTCTCCTCCGCAAAGCTTTTTTCTAACGTGGTCAAACGCTCTTTTTCTTCGTTCAACGTTTGCTCTAGTATGTGTTCGTTGTTTTTTTCATTCTGCAACATTCTTTCGAGCTCTTCTCTTCGCTCTCTCTCCTTGTGAAGTTCAGCAAGCTCCTTCTCGCGTTGCTAAAAACAAAATAAGGGAAATTCACTGCAAATGCTGCAACAATAAAAAAGTTTAGGATACACAGAAAACTCACCACCAACAGAACTTTGATGAGAAAAAGCGGACGAAGAGGCATTATGTCTGAGCAGAGAGATAATGCTGGAGATCGAAGGTATTTCAGCAAGAAACTAAGCTAGGCAATATAAATGCCTTTCTAAACATCACAAGGAGCCTCCCCACCTGCGATTTCCATTAGAATAGTTTTATTTATTACACATTATTTTTATTTTCCTTTATTTTTTATTATTATTACACATTTTCTCTCTCTCGTTTTTGTTTTAATAGTAAGTATAAGATAAATTATTAAGGGATGATGAATAAATAACACGCATTAGTAGATGTTTACATGAGATCACAACAAAACAACATCGACATGAAGCTTGTCTTCACGTGGTATGCTTTCAATGCGTGTAGAAAGCTATGGCGACGCCAACACCAACGCAAAAACAATCAAAGCAGAATCAAAAAAAAAAATTTCCCTTGAGTGGGGTTCGACTAGTTGTTGGTTAATCGAGCAAAAATAACGGTATCGTAAATACTCGATTAAGCCACCGAAAATGATTTTGGATGTTTTTAAAGTTCCCTATATATACGGGGATCAAGGACTACATAGAATAAATTGGTTATTTAGGCTAATTTATAGATTATTTATAATTTTTAAGAATACAAGATGCGTTGAAATTCTTTTTTCAACGTCTTCTTTGTTAAGAGCACATTTTACCAGTTTTAGCATCACTCTTCTTTTCACTTAATATCTCCGATCGTTGTGGTCTATTGTTTTGTTGATATTTTTTCGCCTGTGCAAATGCGTGCGCATATCTATTGTTCTCAATGCAAAATCAAAAAATGACGTCACGCTAACTGATCTATAAATAGGCCCTTTTAAGGCTTCATTCAAAATTATTAACATCACAAATCAAGGTGTGTTGGAAGAAGAAAGCTTAACCGAGTATTTACAGTAAATATTGATGAAGACATTTTCAAATTTTACTATTTTCAATCATTAAGGTAAAATCTAGGAAAAACAAATCCATTTCAAACACTGAATAAGTTGGTGTAAATTAGTATATATTACTTACTATGTAAAACCAACTTTAAATAAACAAATAAATAAGTAAAAAAAAAATAACTGATGACATGTTATGAATGATGGCTGACATATGTTATGAAGCGGTACCCACCGAATTTGAAAACATATACACAAAACAAGCTTTCTTCTCGCCACATTGTTCCCATTGATTAAACAAAGTTATATTTTGTAACGAATAAGGCGATCTGATTGGTTGAGAAGGCAAAGGCGACGTTCCAATTTCGTTCGTTATCATTTTGCCTTTTTTTCAAAGTTCACATTAGTAAACGTTTTTAGGTGAAGAGTTATTTTCTAATAACTTCTTGTTTTTCTGTTTAAGTTGCTATGGAAACATGAAACTGAAAAGGGTAACATGCTATTACACTAGTGATAAATTCTTTTGCGCAAGCTATTTGCGTGCATGAACACGATATAATCAAGTTTAACGATCTCTTATCGGTTGATTATCGTTTAAAAAATCAAAAGAGTAGACCTTTACGCGTAGATAGAAAAAAATATTTTGTATTTTAATTCTGATAATTTTAAATTGCTACTTAGTTCCCACTCTCTATCCCACTACTAAAAGAAGATTTGGTTTTATGTGTGCCCGACACAATAAACAGTAGCACTTTATCAGTTAAAAATGTTCCGGACTAAATATTGTCGGTCAAAATTTTCGTCGCCCTTGAAAAATCGTCATTTTTATCCAAGGTTTCTTTTTTTTTTCTAGAAATTTGTTTTGCTTTTTCTCTAGTTAAAACTAAAACTGGAACAACTTAAAATCAATCCAGATTTAAAGCAAGCTAAATTTATAATACGAATGCGCCATTTTATCTTCTCTTTAAAACTTTTTCCTCTCTCCAAAACTGAATGAAGCGACTTGAGAAAATATTTTTTTTCTTCTACTTGAAAATTCATATATATACACCTTGTTAACACCAATTTCCGTGCAGTTACCCAAACCAATTTCTTATCAAAATTATTTCCCAAATATATAATAAAAATTAAATAAAACTTTTGAATGAAAAAAAGAGAGAGCGATTTAATATATTTTTGGGATATATCAATTATTTAAAAAGTAGCTAGTTCCGACATTTGGTTTTACCTTGAAACAGATATTACAAATAAAAATCGATCAATTGTGAAAGATTGCTGAAGCATTGTTGTAAATTGGTATCGTACATGTAAAATCCTGTATTTATGATATTGTCGTCGAAAAACCTGTGATTTATGATTATAAAAGATTATATCTACTTAAAAGAAAAAAACTTTCTTTAATTCGCGATTTGGGGCTTAAATCGCGAAAGCGAAATATTTTAAAAGAGCTTAATCGAGAAAATTTATTCCCTCAAAATATACTAAAATATTCGCGAAAGCTAATTCTCGCGACTTTTTATTTATTCTGAAATTTTTTTTCTAAGATAAAAAAAATTCCTTAATATCACTTCCATCCTTGTTGTTTAAGGTTTTGTGTAATCATTGTTAACAACTGAATCAAAAATTTTATGGTCACTTTACACGCTATTTCAGGACCTCCTTGAACATATATAATAATCAACACATATGCCTATCACGAAGGTTAATTCTCGCAAAAGATTTTAAAAAGTGCCAATCGCGAAAGATATTTCCCTTAATTTCGTTATTTTTTAACTCGTGAAAGTTTCTTCCTAAAGCAACATACTTAAAAAGAAATCTGTATTTATGATTGTTTTGAATCTTGCCTAAAATACCTGATTCTTAGATATGAAAAAGACAAAACTTGGTACATAAGTTGATTTCCGTAAGCTTTCCTGCAATACCTTGGGCAATTCTCCTAAACAAAATTTCCCAAAAAAGAAAAAGAAAAAAACATTAAAACTCAGGGTTTTAGACAAAATATAAACGCGGTCTTAATGTTAGTTCTAAAGCTCCTGCTCAACCAGCTGAAACAGCTGAAGTCATCTGTGGGCGATGTACACACAACAAATCCCTCACAAATACGGAGTAATATTAAAATTGAAAGTTTTAGACAAATTATAAATGCTTTTCATTATTGTGACCTGCAGAATTATTAATTGTTGTTAATATTGTTGTTGCAAATTATAAAAAAAACAGTCAAAATATAGTTGCAGCTGTTTCTGATTCTTTAAAACAAAATATAATTTCGAGCAGTAAAGATTTCTCTGCGCAAATGCAAAAAGTTAAATAAGGTATTATAATCATTTGACGAAGCATAAGTGAACCTGCACATTAGCTTCGCAAGTGCTGCAAAGATGATGGATCGAGTGAATAGCTGTCACATCTATATTACAACAATCTTTAGCTGTCTGTGGGGCAATATAAAATCGAAAACGTGTTATAATAACCTCCTTTCAAGTAAATTTCGTTACCTCATGTCCACAGGCGAGCAAAGATGTACCAAACAGTGTAGTGCGGAAAATAAGTACGACGAGCAATCCTCCGTGAAATTTTCAGTTCTAATAAAATCCTTTTCTTGACTGTTCCAGACCAAACGTAGGAAAAAAAAAATTTCCAATACATTTCCTAACAATTCTTGTTAGATATAGTTTTTCCTTTGACTTTTCCATACGTCACGAAACCTGTTGTTTAATTTATATGCTTTTCTTTTACAAGAACCAGTAAAAGCTGACCTGATGTTGGCTGTTTTTATTTGAGCCTTTCTCAGCCTTATTTGTTCTTATTATAATTTCTGAACTTAATTTCAAAATTCAGCCTAATTCTGTTCTTATTTATGGATTTTTTCCCTCTAATTTCTTTAAAATTTAAGTGTTGCTTTTGTTGCTTGTGTGTATCAACCATCAAGTCAGAGAAATGGAACGACAGATTATTAGAAGACATTTTATTTCATGGAATAAAGCTGTTCTTATTTTTCGGCAAAATCTGAGGCTCGTATTATAAATATGTTGTTATAAAAAAAGTCTATGCAGAGATTTAGGTTACACCAAAACACGACCAAAACACAAACTTTAAGCTTAAGATTACCAACCTTTAATAATTCTTCATGTCGCTTCATTTTTTCAGTTTCCTCCTGAATCTTCCTCCTTTCCTCCTCGGCTTTCATTTCCTGTTCTCGTTTAAGTTTCTCAAGCAATTCTTTTTTCGTTTCGATCTCTTTCTCTTCTGTTTCGCGTCGCTCAACTTCGCGCTTCTTTTCCTGCCACTCAAACTCCGCTTTCTCTGCCGCCTGCTTCTTCAGCTCGCTTAAACGATGTCTTTCCTCTTCGATCTAAATAGATTTTTTCCGCTATAGAGAGCAACAATTTCGCGACTCTTTTTACAACTATACAAACACGAAGCAGATTATTAAACGGATCAGGCAGTGTTTTTGTTCTCTGCTGTCTGTGGAGAGAAAACTTTCTCGCTACACAGAACAAGTGATGAGAATATACGAAAGTTATGAGAAAGAGACAATAAAAACTTCAAGTGTTGTCAACCGTAATAAACATTCACTCGATAAGAACGCTCACATGTTCCCAACACAAAATAAACAAAACAATAAATATACGTAAACAAAAAAGGACGGAGAGTAATACTGCTCTCTTGCGTGGGGGTGCTTACCTTTTGCCGAAAGCGAATTTTATCTAATCGCAATCCTTTGTACGGGAAAACCTCGTTTGCTTCTTCCCCTCGCTCCTCACCAGTCCCCATGACCCTGTCTTGTTTATAAGTCATTGTACAAGTTAGAATTTTGTATTTCTTTATTTACTTAATAACTTATAACTATTGACGTCAATCAAAAAGTACATCAACACGTGACAATAAAAATAATAAAGAACTACACGTCCATTTCTGCTTTCGACGAACACTTAAGAGATCTGATGCATTTTAAACTGCCTTCATATTTATTACCAACCCTAGTTCGTAATGGCTCTTGTAATACTTCTCACCAAGCCTAGTTCATACACGCTCTGGTATTATTTCTCACCATCCCTATTTCGTGCATGCTGTGGTTTCAAGGGTCTGAATTTGCTTGTTTGTTTCGTCACCAACAAACCTCGCCCTCTATTGCGTAAATCAACGCCCTAGCAACAAGGTTTATAAAGCTACTAAGTGGGATCAAAGCGTTGCTAAGGAAACTTACATATATAAATAATCTTAATCCCAGATTATTCGTCGTATTAGCATTTCACAAAAGAATTCAAACTATTTTTATCTCGTTTAACTGCACACTGCATCTCATAAACACGGCACCGACAAATTCCATATATAGTAAAGAAATATCAGAGCATCTGATGAGGAGTGCATCATAGGATAAAAATTTAAAACAAAGAAGAAATCAAATACACGAGAAAACTCCCGATACAAGGAACACGTCAAAATTTGTACGAACTTAAAACTATAGTTCGACGTCTACAATATTGAGAGTGTTTATCCCAGACCGGAAAGTATTGAGTGTTTATCCCAGACCGGAAAGTGTGACACCGTAACCACAGGATCTAACAGTGGATATTTAACAGCGGGACATTTAACAAAAAGTTAATGTGGAGAAACAAGACAACGCCTTCTTCATTACAAAAATTATGATCAACAATTAGTCACATATATCGACCATCAATTTCAAAATAATTCGCAATTTTATCTCAATTTCGTTCTCCGCCTTGTCACCATGGAGATAACTCAAGTTTTTATTATTATTATTTTATTATTCATCATTGGGTGTTCTTGCCCCTTCTAAAACTTCTAGCCTCAACCTCATCTTTAACGGCTATTTTTATTTTTAATGTTTTTACAAAAAACACGTACGAAAAACCAAAAAGGCAAAAAAGAAAAAAACACATAAATGCCTAGACCAAACAGTAAGTGTCTCTAAGTGACTCAAATACTTTTGGGACATAAAGATACCAACATGAAAAAAAGAGAAAGGAGAATAAGAATAAGAATAAAAAAAACTATAGTCACAAACACGAAATAGTGTTATCGAAGAAACGGTAAACCCCCGCAGACACTACATTTCTTCTTAGTCAACAAAAAATGCTGAAATAATATAAACACCCAAACAAACAAACAAAACGATTTTCCTGATTAGCAAAAAATCCGAAGCAAGTTCCAACAACAAACAAAAATCCATCTCTGACCCATCAACAAGGAAAATATAAACTTCGAAAAAATGTCATCAGCTGCCTATCTCTCCTCACAACGCAGCTTGCAAATAAATTCCAGCACCTAATTCTTGCCTCGATTAGCACATCACGCATATTATTATAATAAAAAAGATTAGCATTTCAAATAAGTTAATTGGAAAGAATTGTGAGCGCATACCTCTATAAATAAAAAGACCTTTTGTCTTGATTAATCATTTCAAAGAGGTGGCGACACGGTCCAGTGAATAAAAGGATTGTAAGGCATTTCCCCTGCATAGAACCTTTTTTGACAAAACATGCAAACAAATAGAAGTATTTGCACCCTGCGTTAACTGAGCAACAATGCGCACGATTATCACGCAGAAGAGGGGATAGGAATGGGAATGGGAACGAAGTTCGTATAAAAACGAAAATGCGGGTAATTTAACCCAGTATAAACGGCCCAAA
>JASGCC010000725.1:0-58554 GCA_030067915.1 Hydractinia echinata
CAACCGAAAACCCGCGATTTCCCGTAAATCCCGGACTCGGCCATATAGTCGAATGTATACAAAGAAAGTAAGCAGGGAGTAAACTATTTCCCGAACGATTTTAAAATTATTTTTTCACCACTAAAACCCATGAGACTTGTAGTTTTCAAAAATATTTTCATTTTTGATGAGACGCCGAAGAAAGCAGTTTAATCGCCGGCAACCGAAAACCCGCGATTTCCCGTAAATCCGGACTCGCCCGTATAGTCGAATGTATACAAAGAAAGTAAGCAGGGAGTAAACTCATTTCCCGAACGATTTTTAAAATTATTTTTTCACCACTAAAACCCATGAGACTTGTAGTTTTCAAAAATATTTTCATTTTTGATGAGACGCCGAATGAAAGCAGTTTAATCGCCGGCAACCGAAAACCCGCGATTTCCCGTAAATCCCGGACTCGCCCCGTATAGTCGAATGTATACAAAGAAAGTAAGCAGGGAGTAAACTCATTTCCCGAACGATTTTTAAAATTATTTTTTCACCACTAAAACCCATGAGACTTGTAGTTTTCAAAAATATTTTCATTTTTGATGAGACGCCGAACGAAAGCAGTTTAATCGCCGGCAACCGAAAACCCGCGATTTCCCGTAAATCCCGGACTCGCCCGTATAGTCGAATGTATACAAAGAAAGTAAGCAGGGAGTAAACTCATTTCCCGAACGATTTTTAAAATTATTTTTTCACCACTAAAACCCATGAGACTTGTAGTTTTCAAAAATATTTTCATTTTTGATGAGACGCCGAATGAAAGCAGTTTAATCGCCGGCAACCGAAAACCCGCGATTTCCCGTAAATCCCGGACTCGGCCCGTATAGTCGAATGTATACAAAGAAAGTAAGCAGGGAGTAAACTCATTTCCCGAACGATTTTTAAAATTATTTTTTCACCACTAAAACCCATGAGACTTGTAGTTTTCAAAAATATTTTCATTTTTGATGAGACGCCGAACGAAAGCAGTTTAATCGCCGGCAACCGAAAACCCGCGATTTCCCGTAAATCCCGGACTCGCCCGTATAGTCGAATGTATACAAAGAAAGTAAGCAGGGAGTAAACTCATTTCCCGAACGATTTTTAAAATTATTTTTTCACCACTAAAACCATGAGACTTGTAGTTTTCAAAAATATTTTCATTTTTGATGAGACGCCGAATGAAAGCAGTTTAATCGCCGGCAACCGAAAACCCGCGATTTCCCGTAATCCCGGATCGGCCCGTATAGTCGAATGTATACAAAGAAAGTAAGCAGGGAGTAAACTCATTTCCCGAACGATTTTTAAAATTATTTTTTCACCACTAAAACCCATGAGACTTTAGTTTTCAAAAATATTTTCATTTTTGATGAGACGCCGAAAAAGCAGTTTAATCGCCGGCAACCGAAAACCCGCGATTTCCCGTAAAATCCCGTATAGTCGAATGTATACAAAGAAAGTAAGCAGGGAGTAAACTCATTTCCCGAACGATTTTTAAAATTATTTTTTCACCACTAAAACCCATGAGACTTGTAGTTTTCAAAAATATTTTCATTTTTGATGAGACGCCGAAGAAAGCAGTTTAATCGCCGGCAACCGAAAACCCGCGATTTCCCGTAAATACTCCCGTATAGTCGAATGTATACAAAGAAAGTAAGCAGGGAGTAAACTCATTTCCCGAACGATTTTTAAAATTATTTTTTCACCACTAAAACCCATGAGACTTGTAGTTTTCAAAAATATTTTCATTTTTGATGAGACGCCGAATGAAAGCAGTTTAATCGCCGGCAACCGAAAACCGCGATTTCCCGAATATCCCGTATAGTCGAATGTATACAAAGAAAGTAAGCAGGGAGTAAACTCATTTCCCGAACGATTTTTAAAATTATTTTTTCACCACTAAAACCCATGAGACTTGTAGTTTTCAAAAATATTTTCATTTTTGATGAGACGCCGAATGAAAGCAGTTTAATCGCCGGCAACCGAAAACCCGCGATTTCCCGTAAATCCCGGATCGGCCCGTATAGTCGAATGTATACAAAGAAAGTAAGCAGGGAGTAAACTCATTTCCCGAACGATTTTTAAAATTATTTTTTCACCACTAAAACCCATGAGACTTGTAGTTTTCAAAAATATTTTCATTTTTGATGAGACGCCGAATGAAAGCAGTTTAATCGCCGGCAACCGAAAACCCGCGATTTCCCGTAAATCCCGTATAGTCGAATGTATACAAAGAAAGTAAGCAGGGAGTAAACTCATTTCCCGAACGATTTTTAAAATTATTTTTTCACCACTAAAACCCATGAGACTTGTAGTTTTCAAAAATTTTTCATTTTGATGAGACGCCGAATGAAAGCAGTTTAATCGCCGGCAACCGAAAACCCGCGATTTCCCGTAAATCCCGGACTCGCCCGTATAGTCGAATGTATACAAAGAAAGTAAGCAGGGAGTAAACTCATTTCCCGAACGATTTTTAAAATTATTTTTTCACCACTAAAACCCATGAGACTTGTAGTTTTCAAAAATATTTTCATTTTTGATGAGACGCCGAATGAAAGCAGTTTAATCGCCGGCAACCGAAAACCCGCGATTTCCCGTAAATCCCGGACTCGCCCGTATAGTCGAATGTATACAAAGAAAGTAAGCAGGGAGTAAACTCATTTCCCGAACGATTTTTAAAATTATTTTTTCACCACTAAAACCCATGAGACTTGTAGTTTTCAAAAATATTTTCATTTTTGATGAGACGCCGAAGAAAGCAGTTTAATCGCCGGCAACCGAAAACCCGCGATTTCCCGTAAATCCCGGATCGCCCGTATAGTCGAATGTATACAAAGAAAGTAAGCAGGGAGTAAACTCATTTCCCGAACGATTTTTAAAATTATTTTTTCACCACTAAAACCCATGAGACTTGTAGTTTTCAAAAATATTTTCATTTTTGATGAGACGCCGAATGAAAGCAGTTTAATCGCCGGCAACCGAAAACCCGCGATTTCCCGTAAATCCCGGACTCGGCCGTATAGTCGAATGTATACAAAGAAAGTAAGCAGGGAGTAAACTCATTTCCCGAACGATTTTTAAAATTATTTTTTCACCACTAAAACCCATGAGACTTGTAGTTTTCAAAAATATTTTCATTTTTGATGAGACGCCGAATGAAAGCAGTTTAATCGCCGGCAACCGAAAACCCGCGATTTCCCGTAAATCCCGGACTCCCCGTATAGTCGAATGTATACAAAGAAAGTAAGCAGGGAGTAAACTCATTTCCCGAACGATTTTTAAAATTATTTTTTCACCACTAAAACCCATGAGACTTGTTTTTCAAAAATATTTTCATTTTTGATGAGACGCCGAAAAAGCAGTTTAATCGCCGGCAACCGAAAACCCGCGATTTCCCGTAAAATCCCGTATAGTCGAATGTATACAAAGAAAGTAAGCAGGGAGTAAACTCATTTCCCGAACGATTTTTAAAATTATTTTTTCACCACTAAAACCCATGAGACTTGTAGTTTTCAAAAATATTTTCATTTTTGATGAGACGCCGAATGAAAGCAGTTTAATCGCCGGCAACCGAAAACCCGCGATTTCCCGTAAATCCCGGATCCCGTATAGTCGAATGTATACAAAGAAAGTAAGCAGGGAGTAAACTCATTTCCCGAACGATTTTTAAAATTATTTTTTCACCACTAAAACCCATGAGACTTGTAGTTTTCAAAAATATTTCATTTTTGATGAGACGCCGAATGAAAGCAGTTTAATCGCCGGCAACCGAAAACCCGCGATTTCCCTAAAATCCCGTATAGTCGAATGTATACAAAGAAAGTAAGCAGGGAGTAAACTCATTTCCCGAACGATTTTTAAAATTATTTTTTCACCACTAAAACCCATGAGACTTGTAGTTTTCAAAAATATTTTCATTTTTGATGAGACGCCGAATGAAAGCAGTTTAATCGCCGGCAACCGAAAACCCGCGATTTCCCGTAAATCCCGGACTCGCCCGTATAGTCGAATGTATACAAAGAAAGTAAGCAGGGAGTAAACTCATTTCCCGAACGATTTTTAAAATTATTTTTTCACCACTAAAACCCATGAGACTTGTAGTTTTCAAAAATATTTTCATTTTTGATGAGACGCCGAATGAAAGCAGTTTAATCGCCGGCAACCGAAAACCCGCGATTTCCCGTAAATCCCGTATAGTCGAATGTATACAAAGAAAGTAAGCAGGGAGTAAACTCATTTCCCGAACGATTTTTAAAATTATTTTTTCACCACTAAAACCCATGAGACTTGTAGTTTTCAAAAATTTTTCATTTTTGATGAGACGCCGAATGAAAGCAGTTTAATCGCCGGCAACCGAAAACCCGCGATTTCCCGTAAATCCCGTATAGTCGAATGTATACAAAGAAAGTAAGCAGGGAGTAAACTCATTTCCCGAACGATTTTTAAAATTATTTTTTCACCACTAAAACCCATGAGACTTGTAGTTTTCAAAAATATTTTCATTTTTGATGAGACGCCGAATGAAAGCAGTTTAATCGCCGGCAACCGAAAACCCGCGATTTCCCGTAAATCCCGGACTCGGCCCGTATAGTCGAATGTATACAAAGAAAGTAAGCAGGGAGTAAACTCATTTCCCGAACGATTTTTAAAATTATTTTTTCACCACTAAAACCCATGAGACTTGTAGTTTTCAAAAATATTTTCATTTTTGATGAGACGCCGAATGAAAGCAGTTTAATCGCCGGCAACCGAAAACCCGCGATTTCCCGTAAATCCCGTATAGTCGAATGTATACAAAGAAAGTAAGCAGGGAGTAAACTCATTTCCCGAACGATTTTTAAAATTATTTTTTCACCACTAAAACCCATGAGACTTGTAGTTTTCAAAAATATTTTCATTTTTGATGAGACGCCGAATGAAAGCAGTTTAATCGCCGGCAACCGAAAACCCGCGATTTCCCGTAAATCCCGGACTCGGCCGTATAGTCGAATGTATACAAAGAAAGTAAGCAGGGAGTAAACTCATTTCCCGAACGATTTTTAAAATTATTTTTTCACCACTAAAACCCATGAGACTTGTAGTTTTCAAAAATATTTTCATTTTTGATGAGACGCCGAATGAAAGCAGTTTAATCGCCGGCAACCGAAAACCCGCGATTTCCCGTAAATATCGTATAGTCGAATGTATACAAAGAAAGTAAGCAGGGAGTAAACTCATTTCCCGAACGATTTTTAAAATTATTTTTTCACCACTAAAACCCATGAGACTTGTAGTTTTCAAAAATATTTTCATTTTTGATGAGACGCCGAATGAAAGCAGTTTAATCGCCGGCAACCGAAAACCCGCGATTTCCCGTAAATCCCGGACTCGCCCGTATAGTCGAATGTATACAAAGAAAGTAAGCAGGGAGTAAACTCATTTCCCGAACGATTTTTAAAATTATTTTTTCACCACTAAAACCCATGAGACTTGTAGTTTTCAAAAATATTTTCATTTTTGATGAGACGCCGAATGAAAGCAGTTTAATCGCCGGCAACCGAAAACCCGCGATTTCCCGTAAATCCCGTATAGTCGAATGTATACAAAGAAAGTAAGCAGGGAGTAAACTCATTTCCCGAACGATTTTTAAAATTATTTTTTCACCACTAAAACCCATGAGACTTGTAGTTTTCAAAAATGATTTCATTTTTGATGAGACGCCGAATGAAAGCAGTTTAATCGCCGGCAACCGAAAACCCGCGATTTCCCGTAAATCCCGTATAGTCGAATGTATACAAAGAAAGTAAGCAGGGAGTAAACTCATTTCCCGAACGATTTTTAAAATTATTTTTTCACCACTAAAACCCATGAGACTTGTAGTTTTCAAAAATATTTTCATTTTTGATGAGACGCCGAATGAAAGCAGTTTAATCGCCGGCAACCGAAAACCCGCGATTTCCCGTAAATCCCGGACTCGGCCCGTATAGTCGAATGTATACAAAGAAAGTAAGCAGGGAGTAAACTCATTTCCCGAACGATTTTTAAAATTATTTTTCACCACTAAAACCCATGAGACTTGTAGTTTTCAAAAATATTTTCATTTTTGATGAGACGCCGAATGAAAGCAGTTTAATCGCCGGCAACCGAAAACCCGCGATTTCCCGTAAATCCCGGACTATATAGTCGAATGTATACAAAGAAAGTAAGCAGGGAGTAAACTCATTTCCCGAACGATTTTTAAAATTATTTTTTCACCACTAAAACCCATGAGACTTGTAGTTTTCAAAAATATTTTCATTTTTGATGAGACGCCGAATGAAAGCAGTTTAATCGCCGGCAACCGAAAACCCGCGATTTCCCGTAAATCCCGGACTCGGCCCGTATAGTCGAATGTATACAAAGAAAGTAAGCAGGGAGTAAACTCATTTCCCGAACGATTTTTAAAATTATTTTTTCACCACTAAAACCCATGAGACTTGTAGTTTTCAAAAATTTTTCATTTTTGATGAGACGCCGAATGAAAGCAGTTTAATCGCCGGCAACCGAAAACCCGCGATTTCCCGTAAATCCCGGACTCGCCCGTATAGTCGAATGTATACAAAGAAAGTAAGCAGGGAGTAAACTCATTTCCCGAACGATTTTTAAAATTATTTTTTCACCACTAAAACCCATGAGACTTGTAGTTTTCAAAATATTTTCATTTTTGATGAGACGCCGAATGAAAGCAGTTTAATCGCCGGCAACCGAAAACCCGCGATTTCCCGTAAATCCCGGACTCGCCCGTATAGTCGAATGTATACAAAGAAAGTAAGCAGGGAGTAAACTCATTTCCCGAACGATTTTTAAAATTATTTTTTCACCACTAAAACCCATGAGACTTGTAGTTTTCAAAAATATTTTCATTTTTGATGAGACGCCGAATGAAAGCAGTTTAATCGCCGGCAACCGAAAACCCGCGATTTCCCGTAAATCCCGGACTCGCCCGTATAGTCGAATGTATACAAAGAAAGTAAGCAGGGAGTAAACTCATTTCCCGAACGATTTTTAAAATTATTTTTTCACCACTAAAACCCATGAGACTTGTAGTTTTCAAAAATATTTTCATTTTTGATGAGACGCCGAATGAAAGCAGTTTAATCGCCGGCAACCGAAAACCCGCGATTTCCCGTAAATCCCGGACTCGGCCCGTATAGTCGAATGTATACAAAGAAAGTAAGCAGGGAGTAAACTCATTTCCCGAACGATTTTTAAAATTATTTTTTCACCACTAAAACCCATGAGACTTGTAGTTTTCAAAAATATTTTCATTTTTGATGAGACGCCGAATGAAAGCAGTTTAATCGCCGGCAACCGAAAACCCGCGATTTCCCGTAAATCCCGGACTCGGCCCGTATAGTCGAATGTATACAAAGAAAGTAAGCAGGGAGTAAACTCATTTCCCGAACGATTTTTAAAATTATTTTTTCACCACTAAAACCCATGAGACTTGTAGTTTTCAAAAATATTTTCATTTTTGATGAGACGCCGAATGAAAGCAGTTTAATCGCCGGCAACCGAAAACCCGCGATTTCCCGTAAATCCCGTATAGTCGAATGTATACAAAGAAAGTAAGCAGGGAGTAAACTCATTTCCCGAACGATTTTTAAAATTATTTTTTCACCACTAAAACCCATGAGACTTGTAGTTTTCAAAAATATTTTCATTTTTGATGAGACGCCGAATGAAAGCAGTTTAATCGCCGGCAACCGAAAACCCGCGATTTCCCGTAAATCCCGTATAGTCGAATGTATACAAAGAAAGTAAGCAGGGAGTAAACTCATTTCCCGAACGATTTTTAAAATTATTTTTTCACCACTAAAACCCATGAGACTTGTAGTTTTCAAAAATATTTTCATTTTTGATGAGACGCCGAATGAAAGCAGTTTAATCGCCGGCAACCGAAAACCCGCGATTTCCCGTAAATCCCGGACTCGCCCGTATAGTCGAATGTATACAAAGAAAGTAAGCAGGGAGTAAACTCATTTCCCGAACGATTTTTAAAATTATTTTTTCACCACTAAAACCCATGAGACTTGTAGTTTTCAAAAATTTTTCATTTTTGATGAGACGCCGAATGAAAGCAGTTTAATCGCCGGCAACCGAAAACCCGCGATTTCCCGTAAATCCCGGACTCGCCTATAGTCGAATGTATACAAAGAAAGTAAGCAGGGAGTAAACTCATTTCCCGAACGATTTTTAAAATTATTTTTTCACCACTAAAACCCATGAGACTTGTAGTTTTCAAAAATATTTTCATTTTTGATGAGACGCCGAATGAAAGCAGTTTAATCGCCGGCAACCGAAAACCCGCGATTTCCCGTAAATCCCGGACTCGGCCCGTATAGTCGAATGTATACAAAGAAAGTAAGCAGGGAGTAAACTCATTTCCCGAACGATTTTTAAAATTATTTTTTCACCACTAAAACCCATGAGACTTGTAGTTTTCAAAAATATTTTCATTTTTGATGAGACGCCGAATGAAAGCAGTTTAATCGCCGGCAACCGAAAACCCGCGATTTCCCGTAAATCCCGGACTCGGCCCGTATAGTCGAATGTATACAAAGAAAGTAAGCAGGGAGTAAACTCATTTCCCGAACGATTTTTAAAATTATTTTTTCACCACTAAAACCCATGAGACTTGTAGTTTTCAAAAATATTTTCATTTTTGATGAGACGCCGAATGAAAGCAGTTTAATCGCCGGCAACCGAAAACCCGCGATTTCCCGTAAATCCCGGACTCGCCCGTATAGTCGAATGTATACAAAGAAAGTAAGCAGGGAGTAAACTCATTTCCCGAACGATTTTTAAAATTATTTTTTCACCACTAAAACCCATGAGACTTGTAGTTTTCAAAAATATTTTCATTTTTGATGAGACGCCGAATGAAAGCAGTTTAATCGCCGGCAACCGAAAACCCGCGATTTCCCGTAAATCCCGGACTCGGCCCGTATAGTCGAATGTATACAAAGAAAGTAAGCAGGGAGTAAACTCATTTCCCGAACGATTTTTTAAAATTATTTTTTCACCACTAAAACCCATGAGACTTGTAGTTTTCAAAAATATTTTCATTTTTGATGAGACGCCGAATGAAAGCAGTTTAATCGCCGGCAACCGAAAACCCGCGATTTCCCGTAAATCCCGTATAGTCGAATGTATACAAAGAAAGTAAGCAGGGAGTAAACTCATTTCCCGAACGATTTTTAAAATTATTTTTTCACCACTAAAACCCATGAGACTTGTAGTTTTCAAAAATTTTTCATTTTTGATGAGACGCCGAATGAAAGCAGTTTAATCGCCGGCAACCGAAAACCCGCGATTTCCCGTAAATCCCGGACTCGCCCGTATAGTCGAATGTATACAAAGAAAGTAAGCAGGGAGTAAACTCATTTCCCGAACGATTTTTAAAATTATTTTTTCACCACTAAAACCCATGAGACTTGTAGTTTTCAAAAATATTTTCATTTTTGATGAGACGCCGAATGAAAGCAGTTTAATCGCCGGCAACCGAAAACCCGCGATTTCCCGTAAAATCCCGTATAGTCGAATGTATACAAAGAAAGTAAGCAGGGAGTAAACTCATTTCCCGAACGATTTTTAAAATTATTTTTTCACCACTAAAACCCATGAGACTTGTAGTTTTCAAAAATATTTTCATTTTTGATGAGACGCCGAATGAAAGCAGTTTAATCGCCGGCAACCGAAAACCCGCGATTTCCCGTAAATCCCGGACTCCCGTATAGTCGAATGTATACAAAGAAAGTAAGCAGGGAGTAAACTCATTTCCCGAACGATTTTTAAAATTTTTTTTCACCACTAAAACCCATGAGACTTGTAGTTTTCAAAAATATTTTCATTTTTGATGAGACGCCGAATGAAAGCAGTTTAATCGCCGGCAACCGAAAACCCGCGATTTCCCGTAAATCCCGTATAGTCGAATGTATACAAAGAAAGTAAGCAGGGAGTAAACTCATTTCCCGAACGATTTTTAAAATTATTTTTTCACCACTAAAACCCATGAGACTTGTAGTTTTCAAAAATATTTTCATTTTTGATGAGACGCCGAATGAAAGCAGTTTAATCGCCGGCAACCGAAAACCCGCGATTTCCCGTAAATCCCGTATAGTCGAATGTATACAAAGAAAGTAAGCAGGGAGTAAACTCATTTCCCGAACGATTTTTAAAATTATTTTTTCACCACTAAAACCCATGAGACTTGTAGTTTTCAAAAATATTTTCATTTTTGATGAGACGCCGAATGAAAGCAGTTTAATCGCCGGCAACCGAAAACCCGCGATTTCCCGTAAATCCCGGACTCGCCCGTATAGTCGAATGTATACAAAGAAAGTAAGCAGGGAGTAAACTCATTTCCCGAACGATTTTTAAAATTATTTTTTCACCACTAAAACCCATGAGACTTGTAGTTTTCAAAAATATTTTCATTTTTGATGAGATGCCGAAAAATAGCAGTTTAATCGCCGGCAACCGAAAACCCGCGATTTCCCGTAAATCCCGTATAGTCGAATGTATACAAAGAAAGTAAGCAGGGAGTAAACTCATTTCCCGAACGATTTTTAAAATTATTTTTTCACCACTAAAACCCATGAGACTTGTAGTTTTCAAAAATATTTTCATTTTTGATGAGACGCCGAATGAAAGCAGTTTAATCGCCGGCAACCGAAAACCCGCGATTTCCCGTAAATCCCGGACTCCCGTATAGTCGAATGTATACAAAGAAAGTAAGCAGGGAGTAAACTCATTTCCCGAACGATTTTTAAAATTATTTTTTCACCACTAAAACCCATGAGACTTGTAGTTTTCAAAAATATTTTCATTTTTGATGAGACGCCGAATGAAAGCAGTTTAATCGCCGGCAACCGAAAACCCGCGATTTCCCGTAAAATCCCGTATAGTCGAATGTATACAAAGAAAGTAAGCAGGGAGTAAACTCATTTCCCGAACGATTTTTAAAATTATTTTTTCACCACTAAAACCCATGAGACTTGTAGTTTTCAAAAATATTTTCATTTTTGATGAGACGCCGAATGAAAGCAGTTTAATCGCCGGCAACCGAAAACCCGCGATTTCCCGTAAATCCCGGACTCGCCCGTATAGTCGAATGTATACAAAGAAAGTAAGCAGGGAGTAAACTCATTTCCCGAACGATTTTTAAAATTATTTTTTCACCACTAAAACCCATGAGACTTGTAGTTTTCAAAAATATTTTCATTTTTGATGAGACGCCGAATGAAAGCAGTTTAATCGCCGGCAACCGAAAACCCGCGATTTCCCGTAAATCCCGTATAGTCGAATGTATACAAAGAAAGTAAGCAGGGAGTAAACTCATTTCCCGAACGATTTTTAAAATTATTTTTTCACCACTAAAACCCATGAGACTTGTAGTTTTCAAAAATATTTTCATTTTTGATGAGACGCCGAATGAAAGCAGTTTAATCGCCGGCAACCGAAAACCCGCGATTTCCCGTAAATCCCGTATAGTCGAATGTATACAAAGAAAGTAAGCAGGGAGTAAACTCATTTCCCGAACGATTTTTAAAATTATTTTTTCACCACTAAAACCCATGAGACTTGTAGTTTTCAAAAATATTTTCATTTTTGATGAGACGCCGAATGAAAGCAGTTTAATCGCCGGCAACCGAAAACCCGCGATTTCCCGTAAATCCCGGACTCGCCCGTATAGTCGAATGTATACAAAGAAAGTAAGCAGGGAGTAAACTCATTTCCCGAACGATTTTTAAAATTATTTTTTCACCACTAAAACCCATGAGACTTGTAGTTTTCAAAAATATTTTCATTTTTGATGAGACGCCGAATGAAAGCAGTTTAATCGCCGGCAACCGAAAACCCGCGATTTCCCGTAAATCCCGGACTCGGTATAGTCGAATGTATACAAAGAAAGTAAGCAGGGAGTAAACTCATTTCCCGAACGATTTTTAAAATTATTTTTTCACCACTAAAACCCATGAGACTTGTAGTTTTCAAAAATATTTTCATTTTTGATGAGACGCCGAATGAAAGCAGTTTAATCGCCGGCAACCGAAAACCCGCGATTTCCCGTAAATCCCGGACTCGCCCGTATAGTCGAATGTATACAAAGAAAGTAAGCAGGGAGTAAACTCATTTCCCGAACGATTTTTAAAATTATTTTTTCACCACTAAAACCCATGAGACTTGTAGTTTTCAAAAATATTTTCATTTTTGATGAGACGCCGAATGAAAGCAGTTTAATCGCCGGCAACCGAAAACCCGCGATTTCCCGTAAATCCCGGACTCGCCCTATAGTCGAATGTATACAAAGAAAGTAAGCAGGGAGTAAACTCATTTCCCGAACGATTTTTAAAATTATTTTTTCACCACTAAAACCCATGAGACTTGTAGTTTTCAAAAATATTTTCATTTTTGATGAGACGCCGAATGAAAGCAGTTTAATCGCCGGCAACCGAAAACCCGCGATTTCCCGTAAATCCCGGACTCGGC
This sequence comes from Hydractinia echinata, assembly GCA_030067915.1. Taxonomy (NCBI): domain Eukaryota; kingdom Metazoa; phylum Cnidaria; class Hydrozoa; order Anthoathecata; family Hydractiniidae; genus Hydractinia; species Hydractinia echinata. The sequence goes on from JASGCC010000725.1 coordinate 12,520, forward strand.
CCGTATAGTCGAATGTATACAAAGAAAGTAAGCAGGGAGTAAACTCATTTCCCGAACGATTTTTAAAATTATTTTTTCACCACTAAAACCCATGAGACTTGTAGTTTTCAAAAATATTTTCATTTTTGATGAGACGCCGAATGAAAGCAGTTTAATCGCCGGCAACCGAAAACCCGCGATTTCCCGTAAATCCCGGACTCGCCCGTATAGTCGAATGTATACAAAGAAAGTAAGCAGGGAGTAAACTCATTTCCCGAACGATTTTTAAAATTATTTTTTCACCACTAAAACCCATGAGACTTGTAGTTTTCAAAAATATTTTCATTTTTGATGAGACGCCGAATGAAAGCAGTTTAATCGCCGGCAACCGAAAACCCGCGATTTCCCGTAAATCCCGGACTCGGCCCGTATAGTCGAATGTATACAAAGAAAGTAAGCAGGGAGTAAACTCATTTCCCGAACGATTTTTAAAATTATTTTTTCACCACTAAAACCCATGAGACTTGTAGTTTTCAAAAATATTTTCATTTTTGATGAGACGCCGAATGAAAGCAGTTTAATCGCCGGCAACCGAAAACCCGCGATTTCCCGTAAATCCCGGACTCGGCCCGTATAGTCGAATGTATACAAAGAAAGTAAGCAGGGAGTAAACTCATTTCCCGAACGATTTTTAAAATTATTTTTTCACCACTAAAACCCATGAGACTTGTAGTTTTCAAAAATATTTTCATTTTTGATGAGACGCCGAATGAAAGCAGTTTAATCGCCGGCAACCGAAAACCCGCGATTTCCCGTAAATCCCGGACTCGCCCGTATAGTCGAATGTATACAAAGAAAGTAAGCAGGGAGTAAACTCATTTCCCGAACGATTTTTAAAATTATTTTTTCACCACTAAAACCCATGAGACTTGTAGTTTTCAAAAATATTTTCATTTTTGATGAGACGCCGAAAAAAAGCAGTTTAATCGCCGGCAACCGAAAACCCGCGATTTCCCGTAAATCCCGTATAGTCGAATGTATACAAAGAAAGTAAGCAGGGAGTAAACTCATTTCCCGAACGATTTTTAAAATTATTTTTTCACCACTAAAACCCATGAGACTTGTAGTTTTCAAAAATATTTTCATTTTTGATGAGACGCCGAATGAAAGCAGTTTAATCGCCGGCAACCGAAAACCCGCGATTTCCCGTAAATCCCGTATAGTCGAATGTATACAAAGAAAGTAAGCAGGGAGTAAACTCATTTCCCGAACGATTTTTAAAATTATTTTTTCACCACTAAAACCCATGAGACTTGTAGTTTTCAAAAATATTTTCATTTTTGATGAGACGCCGAATGAAAGCAGTTTAATCGCCGGCAACCGAAAACCCGCGATTTCCCGTAAATCCCGGACTCCCGTATAGTCGAATGTATACAAAGAAAGTAATCAGGGAGTAAACTCATTTCCCGAACGATTTTTAAAATTATTTTTTCACCACTAAAACCCATGAGACTTGTAGTTTTCAAAAATTTTTCATTTTTGATGAGACGCCGAATGAAAGCAGTTTAATCGCCGGCAACCGAAAACCCGCGATTTCCCGTAAATCCCGGACTCGGCCCGTATAGTCGAATGTATACAAAGAAAGTAAGCAGGGAGTAAACTCATTTCCCGAACGATTTTTAAAATTATTTTTTCACCACTAAAACCCATGAGACTTGTAGTTTTCAAAAATATTTTCATTTTTGATGAGACGCCGAATGAAAGCAGTTTAATCGCCGGCAACCGAAAACCCGCGATTTCCCGTAAATCCCGGACTCGGCCCGTATAGTCGAATGTATACAAAGAAAGTAAGCAGGGAGTAAACTCATTTCCCGAACGATTTTTAAAATTATTTTTTCACCACTAAAACCCATGAGACTTGTAGTTTTCAAAAATTTTTCATTTTTGATGAGACGCCGAATGAAAGCAGTTTAATCGCCGGCAACCGAAAACCCGCGATTTCCCGTAAATCCCGGACTCGCCCGTATAGTCGAATGTATACAAAGAAAGTAAGCAGGGAGTAAACTCATTTCCCGAACGATTTTTAAAATTATTTTTTCACCACTAAAACCCATGAGACTTGTAGTTTTCAAAAATATTTTCATTTTTGATGAGACGCCGAATGAAAGCAGTTTAATCGCCGGCAACCGAAAACCCGCGATTTCCCGTAAATCCCGGACTCGCCCGTATAGTCGAATGTATACAAAGAAAGTAAGCAGGGAGTAAACTCATTTCCCGAACGATTTTTAAAATTATTTTTTCACCACTAAAACCCATGAGACTTGTAGTTTTCAAAAATATTTTCATTTTTGATGAGACGCCGAATGAAAGCAGTTTAATCGCCGGCAACCGAAAACCCGCGATTTCCCGTAAATCCCGGACTCGCCCGTATAGTCGAATGTATACAAAGAAAGTAAGCAGGGAGTAAACTCATTTCCCGAACGATTTTTAAAATTATTTTTTCACCACTAAAACCCATGAGACTTGTAGTTTTCAAAAATATTTTCATTTTTGATGAGACGCCGAATGAAAGCAGTTTAATCGCCGGCAACCGAAAACCCGCGATTTCCCGTAAATCCCGGACTCGGCCCGTATAGTCGAATGTATACAAAGAAAGTAAGCAGGGAGTAAACTCATTTCCCGAACGATTTTTAAAATTATTTTTTCACCACTAAAACCCATGAGACTTGTAGTTTTCAAAAATATTTTCATTTTTGATGAGACGCCGAATGAAAGCAGTTTAATCGCCGGCAACCGAAAACCCGCGATTTCCCGTAAATCCCGGACTCGGCCCGTATAGTCGAATGTATACAAAGAAAGTAAGCAGGGAGTAAACTCATTTCCCGAACGATTTTTAAAATTATTTTTTCACCACTAAAACCCATGAGACTTGTAGTTTTCAAAAATATTTTCATTTTTGATGAGACGCCGAAAAAAAGCAGTTTAATCGCCGGCAACCGAAAACCCGCGATTTCCCGTAAAATCCCGTATAGTCGAATGTATACAAAGAAAGTAAGCAGGGAGTAAACTCATTTCCCGAACGATTTTTAAAATTATTTTTTCACCACTAAAACCCATGAGACTTGTAGTTTTCAAAAATATTTTCATTTTTGATGAGACGCCGAATGAAAGCAGTTTAATCGCCGGCAACCGAAAACCCGCGATTTCCCGTAAATCCCGGACTCGGCCCGTATAGTCGAATGTATACAAAGAAAGTAAGCAGGGAGTAAACTCATTTCCCGAACGATTTTTAAAATTATTTTTTCACCACTAAAACCCATGAGACTTGTAGTTTTCAAAAATATTTTCATTTTTGATGAGACGCCGAATGAAAGCAGTTTAATCGCCGGCAACCGAAAACCCGCGATTTCCCGTAAATCCCGTATAGTCGAATGTATACAAAGAAAGTAAGCAGGGAGTAAACTCATTTCCCGAACGATTTTTAAAATTATTTTTTCACCACTAAAACCCATGAGACTTGTAGTTTTCAAAAATATTTTCATTTTTGATGAGACGCCGAATGAAAGCAGTTTAATCGCCGGCAACCGAAAACCCGCGATTTCCCGTAAATCCCGGACTCCCGTATAGTCGAATGTATACAAAGAAAGTAAGCAGGGAGTAAACTCATTTCCCGAACGATTTTTAAAATTATTTTTTCACCACTAAAACCCATGAGACTTGTAGTTTTCAAAAATATTTTCATTTTTGATGAGACGCCGAATGAAAGCAGTTTAATCGCCGGCAACCGAAAACCCGCGATTTCCCGTAAATCCCGTATAGTCGAATGTATACAAAGAAAGTAAGCAGGGAGTAAACTCATTTCCCGAACGATTTTTAAAATTATTTTTTCACCACTAAAACCCATGAGACTTGTAGTTTTCAAAAATATTTTCATTTTTGATGAGACGCCGAATGAAAGCAGTTTAATCGCCGGCAACCGAAAACCCGCGATTTCCCGTAAATCCCGTATAGTCGAATGTATACAAAGAAAGTAAGCAGGGAGTAAACTCATTTCCCGAACGATTTTTAAAATTATTTTTTCACCACTAAAACCCATGAGACTTGTAGTTTTCAAAAATATTTTCATTTTTGATGAGACGCCGAATGAAAGCAGTTTAATCGCCGGCAACCGAAAACCCGCGATTTCCCGTAAATCCCGGACTCGCCAATGTATACAAAGAAAGTAAGCAGGGAGTAAACTCATTTCCCGAACGATTTTTAAAATTATTTTTTCACCACTAAAACCCATGAGACTTGTAGTTTTCAAAAATATTTTCATTTTTGATGAGACGCCGAATGAAAGCAGTTTAATCGCCGGCAACCGAAAACCCGCGATTTCCCGTAAATCCCGGACTCGGCCCTATAGTCGAATGTATACAAAGAAAGTAAGCAGGGAGTAAACTCATTTCCCGAACGATTTTTAAAATTATTTTTTCACCACTAAAACCCATGAGACTTGTAGTTTTCAAAAATATTTTCATTTTTGATGAGACGCCGAATAAAAGCAGTTTAATCGCCGGCAACCGAAAACCCGCGATTTCCCGTAAATCCCGGACTCGCCGTATAGTCGAATGTATACAAAGAAAGTAAGCAGGGAGTAAACTCATTTCCCGAACGATTTTTAAAATTATTTTTTCACCACTAAAACCCATGAGACTTGTAGTTTTCAAAAATATTTTCATTTTTGATGAGACGCCGAATGAAAGCAGTTTAATCGCCGGCAACCGAAAACCCGCGATTTCCCGTAAATCCCGGACTCGGCCCGTATAGTCGAATGTATACAAAGAAAGTAAGCAGGGAGTAAACTCATTTCCCGAACGATTTTTTATTTTAATTTTTTTCACCACTAAAACCCATGAGACTTGTAGTTTTCAAAAATATTTTCATTTTTGATGAGACGCCGAATGAAAGCAGTTTAATCGCCGGCAACCGAAAACCCGCGATTTTCCGAAAATCCCGTATAGTCGAATGTATACAAAGAAAGTAAGCAGGGAGTAAACTCATTTCCCGAACGATTTTTAAAATTATTTTTTCACCACTAAAACCCATGAGACTTGTAGTTTTCAAAAATATTTTCATTTTTGATGAGACGCCGAATGAAAGCAGTTTAATCGCCGGCAACCGAAAACCCGCGATTTCCCGTAAATCCCGGATCCCGTATAGTCGAATGTATACAAAGAAAGTAAGCAGGGAGTAAACTCATTTCCCGAACGATTTTTAAAATTATTTTTTCACCACTAAAACCCATGAGACTTGTAGTTTTCAAAAATATTTTCATTTTTGATGAGACGCCGAATGAAAGCAGTTTAATCGCCGGCAACCGAAAACCCGCGATTTCCCGTAAATCCCGTATAGTCGAATGTATACAAAGAAAGTAAGCAGGGAGTAAACTCATTTCCCGAACGATTTTTAAAATTATTTTTTCACCACTAAAACCCATGAGACTTGTAGTTTTCAAAAATATTTTCATTTTTGATGAGACGCCGAATGAAAGCAGTTTAATCGCCGGCAACCGAAAACCCGCGATTTCCCGTAAATCCCGTATAGTCGAATGTATACAAAGAAAGTAAGCAGGGAGTAAACTCATTTCCCGAACGATTTTTAAAATTATTTTTTCACCACTAAAACCCATGAGACTTGTAGTTTTCAAAAATATTTTCATTTTTGATGAGACGCCGAATGAAAGCAGTTTAATCGCCGGCAACCGAAAACCCGCGATTTCCCGTAAATCCCGGATCCCGTATAGTCGAATGTATACAAAGAAAGTAAGCAGGGAGTAAACTCATTTCCCGAACGATTTTTAAAATTATTTTTTCACCACTAAAACCCATGAGACTTGTAGTTTTCAAAAATTTTTCATTTTTGATGAGACGCCGAATGAAAGCAGTTTAATCGCCGGCAACCGAAAACCCGCGATTTCCCGTAAATCCCGGACTCGCCCGTATAGTCGAATGTATACAAAGAAAGTAAGCAGGGAGTAAACTCATTTCCCGAACGATTTTTAAAATTATTTTTTCACCACTAAAACCCATGAGACTTGTAGTTTTCAAAAATATTTTCATTTTTGATGAGACGCCGAATGAAAGCAGTTTAATCGCCGGCAACCGAAAACCCGCGATTTCCCGTAAATCCCGACTCGGCCCGTATAGTCGAATGTATACAAAGAAAGTAAGCAGGGAGTAAACTCATTTCCCGAACGATTTTTAAAATTATTTTTTCACCACTAAAACCCATGAGACTTGTAGTTTTCAAAAATTTTCATTTTTGATGAGACGCCGAATGAAAGCAGTTTAATCGCCGGCAACCGAAAACCCGCGATTTCCCGTAAATCCCGGACTCGGCCCGTATAGTCGAATGTATACAAAGAAAGTAAGCAGGGAGTAAACTCATTTCCCGAACGATTTTTAAAATTATTTTTTCACCACTAAAACCCATGAGACTTGTAGTTTTCAAAAATATTTTCATTTTTGATGAGACGCCGAATGAAAGCAGTTTAATCGCCGGCAACCGAAAACCCGCGATTTCCCGTAAAATCGGCCCGTATAGTCGAATGTATACAAAGAAAGTAAGCAGGGAGTAAACTCATTTCCCGAACGATTTTTAAAATTATTTTTTCACCACTAAAACCCATGAGACTTGTAGTTTTCAAAAATATTTTCATTTTTGATGAGACGCCGAATGAAAGCAGTTTAATCGCCGGCAACCGAAAACCCGCGATTTCCCGTAAATCCCGCGATCGGCCCGTATAGTCGAATGTATACAAAAAAGTAAGCAGGGAGTAAACTCATTTCCCGAACGATTTTTAAAATTATTTTTTCACCACTAAAAAACCATGAGACTTGTAGTTTTCAAAAATATTTTCATTTTTGATGAGACGCCGAATGAAAGCAGTTTAATCGCCGGCAACCGAAAACCCGCGATTTCCCGTAAATCGGACTCGCCCTATAGTCGAATGTATACAAAGAAAGTAAGCAGGGAGTAAACTCATTTCCCGAACGATTTTTAAAATTATTTTTTCACCACTAAAACCCATGAGACTTGTAGTTTTCAAAAATATTTTCATTTTTGATGAGACGCCGAATGAAAGCAGTTTAATCGCCGGCAACCGAAAACCCGCGATTTCCCGTAAATCCCGGATCCCGTATAGTCGAATGTATACAAAGAAAGTAAGCAGGGAGTAAACTCATTTCCCGAACGATTTTTAAAATTATTTTTTCACCACTAAAACCCATGAGACTTGTAGTTTTCAAAAATATTTTCATTTTTGATGAGACGCCGAATGAAAGCAGTTTAATCGCCGGCAACCGAAAACCCGCGATTTCCCGTAAATATCCCGTATAGTCGAATGTATACAAAGAAAGTAAGCAGGGAGTAAACTCATTTCCGAACGATTTTTAAAATTATTTTTTCACCACTAAAACCCATGAGACTTGTAGTTTTCAAAAATATTTTCATTTTTGATGAGGCGCCGAATGAAAGCAGTTTAATCGCCGGCAACCGAAAACCCGCGATTTCCCGTAAATCCCGGACTCGGCCCGTATAGTCGAATGTATACAAAGAAAGTAAGCAGGGAGTAAACTCATTTCCCGAACGATTTTTAAAATTATTTTTTCACCACTAAAACCCATGAGACTTGTAGTTTTCAAAAATATTTTCATTTTTGATGAGACGCCGAATGAAAGCAGTTTAATCGCCGGCAACCGAAAACCCGCGATTTCCCGTAAATCCCGTATAGTCGAATGTATACAAAGAAAGTAAGCAGGGAGTAAACTCATTTCCCGAACGATTTTTAAAATTATTTTTTCACCACTAAAACCCATGAGACTTGTAGTTTTCAAAAATATTTTCATTTTTGATGAGACGCCGAATGAAAGCAGTTTAATCGCCGGCAACCGAAAACCCGCGATTTCCCGTAAATCCCGGACTCGCCCGTATAGTCGAATGTATACAAAGAAAGTAAGCAGGGAGTAAACTCATTTCCCGAACGATTTTTAAAATTATTTTTTCACCACTAAAACCCATGAGACTTGTAGTTTTCAAAAATATTTTCATTTTTGATGAGACGCCGAAAAAGCAGTTTAATCGCCGGCAACCGAAAACCCGCGATTTCCCGTAAATCCCGTATAGTCGAATGTATACAAAGAAAGTAAGCAGGGAGTAAACTCATTTCCCGAACGATTTTTAAAATTATTTTTTCACCACTAAAACCCATGAGACTTGTAGTTTTCAAAAATATTTTCATTTTTGATGAGACGCCGAATGAAAGCAGTTTAATCGCCGGCAACCGAAAACCCGCGATTTCCCGTAAATCCCGGATATAGTCGAATGTATACAAAGAAAGTAAGCAGGGAGTAAACTCATTTCCCGAACGATTTTTAAAATTATTTTTTCACCACTAAAACCATGAGACTTGTAGTTTTCAAAAATATTTTCATTTTTGATGAGACGCCGAATGAAAGCAGTTTAATCGCCGGCAACCGAAAACCCGCGATTTCCCGTAAATCCCGGATCGGCCCGTATAGTCGAATGTATACAAAGAAAGTAAGCAGGCAGTAAACTCATTTCCCGAACGATTTTTAAAATTATTTTTTCACCACTAAAACCCATGAGACTTGTAGTTTTCAAAAATATTTTCATTTTTGATGAGACGCCGAATGAAAGCAGTTTAATCGCAGCAACCGAAAACCCGCGATTTCCCGTAAATCCCGTATAGTCGAATGTATACAAAGAAAGTAAGCAGGAGTAAACTCATTTCCCGAACGATTTTAAAATTATTTTTTCACCACTAAAACCCATGAGACTTGTAGTTTTCAAAAATATTTTTTTTTGATGAGACGCCGAATGAAAGCAGTTTAATCGCCGGCAACCGAAAACCCGCGATTTCCCGTAAATCCCGGACTCGGCCGTATAGTAATGTATACAAAGAAAGTAAGCAGGGAGTAAACTCATTTCCCGAACGATTTTTAAAATTATTTTTTCACCACTAAAACCCATGAGACTTGTAGTTTTCAAAAATATTTTCATTTTTGATGAGACGCCGAATGAAAGCAGTTTAATCGCCGGCAACCGAAAACCCGCGATTTCCCGTAAATCCCGGACTCGGCCCGTATAGTCGAATGTATACAAAGAAAGTAAGCAGGGAGTAAACTCATTTCCCGAACGATTTTTAAAATTATTTTTTCACCACTAAAACCCATGAGATTGTAGTTTTCAAAAATATTTTCATTTTGATGAGACGCCGAATGAAAGCAGTTTAATCGCCGGAACCGAAAACCCGCGATTTCCCGTAAATCCCGGACTCGGCCCGTATAGTCGAATGTATACAAAGAAAGTAAGCAGGGAGTAAACTCATTTCCCGAACGATTTTTAAAATTATTTTTTCACCACTAAAACCCATGAGACTTGTAGTTTTCAAAATATTTTTTTTGATGAGACGCCGAAAAAGCAGTTTAATCGCCGGCAACCGAAAACCCGCGATTTCCCGTAAATCCGTATAGTCGAATGTATACAAAGAAAGTAAGCAGGGAGTAAACTCATTTCCCGAACGATTTTTAAAATTATTTTTTCACCACTAAAACCCATGAGACTTGTAGTTTTCAAAAATTTTCATTTTTGATGAGACGCCGAATGAAAGCAGTTTAATCGCCGGCAACCGAAAACCGCGATTTCCCGTAAATCCCGGACTCGCCCGTATAGTCGAATGTATACAAAGAAAGTAAGCAGGGAGTAAACTCATTTCCCGAACGATTTTTAAAATTATTTTTCACCACTAAAACCCATGAGACTTGTAGTTTTCAAAAATATTTTCATTTTTGATGAGACGCCGAATGAAAGCAGTTTAATCGCCGGCAACCGAAAACCGCGATTTCCCGTATCCCGGATCCCGTATAGTCGAATGTATACAAAGAAAGTAAGCAGGGAGTAAACTCATTTCCCGAACGATTTTTAAAATTATTTTTCACCACTAAAACCCATGAGACTTGTAGTTTTCAAAAATGTTTTCATTTTTGATGAGACGCCGAATGAAAGCAGTTAATCGCCGGCAACCGAAAACCCGCGATTTCCCGTAAATCCCGGACTCGGCCCGTATAGTCGAATGTATACAAAGAAAGTAAGCAGGGAGTAAACTCATTTCCCGAACGATTTTAAAATTATTTTTCACCACTAAAACCCATGAGACTTGTAGTTTTCAAAAATATTTTCATTTTTGATGATGACCGAATGAAAGCAGTTTAATCGCCGGCAACCGAAAACCCGCGATTTCCCGTAAATCCCGGACTCGGCCCGTATAGTCGAATGTATACAAAGAAAGTAAGCAGGGAGTAAACTTTCCCGAACGATTTTTAAATTATTTTTTCACCACTAAAACCCATGAGACTTGTAGTTTTCAAAAATATTTTCATTTTGATGAGACGCCGAATGAAAGCAGTTTAATCGCCGGCAACCGAAAACCCGCGATTTCCCGTAAATCCCGGACTCGCCCGTATAGTCGAATGTATACAAAGAAAGTAAGCAGGGAGTAAACTCATTTCCCGAACGTTTTAAAATTATTTTTTCACCACTAAAACCCATGAGACTTGTAGTTTTCAAAATATTTTCATTTTTGATGAGACGCCGAAAAAGCAGTTTAATCGCCGGCAACGAAAACCCGCGATTTCCCGTAAATCCCGTATAGTCGAATGTATACAAAAAAGTAAGCAGGGAGTAAACTCATTTCCCGAACGATTTTTTAAAATTTATTTTTTCACCACTAAAACCATGAGACTTGTAGTTTTTCAAAAATATTTTCATTTTTGATGAGACGCCGAATGAAAGCAGTTTAATCGCCGGCAACCGAAACCCGCGATTTCCCGTAAATCCCGTATAGTCGAATGTATACAAAGAAGTAAGCAGGGAGTAAACTCATTTCCCGAACGATTTTTAAAATTATTTTTTCACCACTAAAACCCATGAGACTTGTAGTTTTCAAAAATATTTTCATTTTTGATGAGACGCCGAATGAAAGCAGTTTAATCGCCGGCAACCGAAAACCGCGATTTCCCGTAAATCCCGGACTCGGCCCGTATAGTCGAATGTATACAAAGAAAGTAAGCAGGGAGTAAACTCATTTCCCGAACGATTTTTTAAATTATTTTTTCACCACTAAACCCATGAGACTTGTAGTTTTCAAAAATTTTTCATTTTGATGAGACGCCGAATGAAAGCAGTTTAATCGCCGGCAACCGAAAACCCGCGATTTCCCGTAAATCCCATATCCCGTATAGTCGAATGTATACAAAGAAAGTAAGCAGGGAGTAAACTCATTTCCCGAACGATTTTTAAAATTATTTTTTCACCACTAAAACCCATGAGACTTGTAGTTTTCAAAAATATTTTCATTTTTGATGAGACGCCGAATGAAAGCAGTTTAATCGCCGGCAACCGAAAACCCGCGATTTCCGTAAAATCCCGATCCCGTATAGTCGAATGTATACAAAGAAAGTAAGCAGGAGTAAACTCATTTCCCGAACGATTTTTAAAATTATTTTTTCACCACTAAAACCCATGAGACTTGTAGTTTTCAAAAATATTTTCATTTTGATGAGACGCCGAAAAAGCAGTTTAATCGCCGGCAACCGAAAACCCGCGATTTCCCGTAAATCCCGGATATAGTCGAATGTATACAGAAAGTAAGCAGGAGTAAACTCATTTCCCGAACGATTATTTTAAAATATTTTTCACCACTAAAACCCATGAGACTTGTAGTTTTCAAAATATTTTCATTTTTGATAGACGCCGAATGAAAGCAGTTTAATCGCCAGGCAACCGAAAACCCGCGATTTCCCGTAAATCCCGACTCGCCCGTATAGTCGAATGTATACAAAGAAAGTAAGCAGGGAGTAAACTCATTCCCGAACGATTTTTAAAATTATTTTTTCACCACTAAAACCCATGAGACTTGTAGTTTTCAAAATATTTTCATTTTGATGAGACGCCGAATGAAAGCAGTTTAATCGCCGGCAACCGAAAACCCGCGATTTCCGTAAATCCCGTATAGTCGAATGTATACAAAGAAAGTAAGCAGGGAGTAAACTCATTTCCCGAACGATTTTTAAAATTATTTTTTCACCACTAAAACCCATGAGACTTGTAGTTTTCAAAAATATTTTCATTTTGATGAGACGCCGAATGAAAGCAGTTTAATCGCCGGCAACCGAAAACCCGCGATTTCCCGTAATACTCCCGTATAGTCGAATGTATACAAAGAAAGTAAGCAGGGAGTAAACTCATTTCCCGAACGATTTTTAAAATTATTTTTTCACCACTAAAACCCATGAGACTTGTAGTTTTCAAAAATATTTTCATTTTTGATGAGACGCCGAATGAAAGCAGTTTAATCGCCGGCAACCAAAACCCGCGATTTCCCGTAAATCCCGTATAGTCGAATGTATACAAAGAAAGTAAGCAGGGAGTAAACTCATTTCCCGAACGATTTTTAAAATTTTTTTTCACCACTAAAACCCATGAGACTTGTAGTTTTCAAAAATATTTTCATTTTTGATGAGACGCCGAATGAAAGCAGTTTAATCGCCGGCAACCGAAAACCCGCGATTTCCCGTAAATCCCGTATAGTCGAATGTATACAAAGAAAGTAAGCAGGGAGTAAACTCATTTCCCGAACGATTTTTAAAATTATTTTTTCACCACTAAACCCATGAGACTTGTAGTTTTCAAAAATATTTTCATTTTTGATGAGACGCCGAATGAAAGCAGTTTAATCGCCGGCAACCGAAAACCCGCGATTTCCCGTAAATCCCGGACTCGGCCGTATAGTCGAATGTATACAAAGAAAGTAAGCAGGGAGTAAACTCATTTCCCGAACGATTTTTAAAATTATTTTTTCACCACTAAAACCCATGAGACTTGTAGTTTTCAAAAATATTTTCATTTTGATGAGACGCCGAATGAAAGCAGTTTAATCGCCGGCAACCGAAAACCCGCGATTTCCCGTAAATCCCGATCGCCCGTATAGTCGAATGTATACAAAGAAAGTAAGCAGGGAGTAAACTCATTTCCCGAACGATTTTTAAAATTATTTTTTCACCACTAAAACCCATGAGACTTGTAGTTTTCAAAAATATTTTCATTTTTGATGAGACGCCGAATGAAAGCAGTTTAATCGCCGGCAACCGAAAACCCGCGATTTCCCGTAAATTCCCGTATAGTCGAATGTATACAAAGAAAGTAAGCAGGGAGTAAACTCATTTCCCGAACGATTTTTAAAATTATTTTTTCACCACTAAAACCCATGAGACTTGTAGTTTTCAAAAATATTTTCATTTTTGATGAGACGCCGAATGAAAGCAGTTTAATCGCCGGCAACCGAAAACCCGCGATTTCCCGTAAATCCCGTATAGTCGAATGTATACAAAGAAAGTAAGCAGGGAGTAAACTCATTTCCCGAACGATTTTTAAAATTATTTTTTCACCACTAAAACCCATGAGACTTGTAGTTTTCAAAAATATTTTCATTTTTGATGAGACGCCGAATGAAAGCAGTTTAATCGCCGGCAACCGAAAACCCGCGATTTCCCGTAAATCCGGATCCCGTATAGTCGAATGTATACAAAGAAAGTAAGCAGGGAGTAAACTCATTTCCCGAACGATTTTTAAAATTATTTTTTCACCACTAAAACCCATGAGACTTGTAGTTTTCAAAAATATTTTCATTTTTGATGAGACGCCGAATGAAAGCAGTTTAATCGCCGGCAACCGAAAACCCGCGATTTCCCGTAAATCCCGGACTCGGCCCGTATAGTCGAATGTATACAAAGAAAGTAAGCAGGGAGTAAACACATTTCCCGAACGATTTTTAAAATTATTTTTTCACCACTAAAACCCATGAGACTTGTAGTTTTCAAAAATATTTTCATTTTTGATGAGACGCCGAATGAAAGCAGTTTAATCGCCGGCAACCGAAAACCCGCGATTTCCCGTAAATCCCGTATAGTCGAATGTATACAAAGAAAGTAAGCAGGGAGTAAACTCATTTCCCGAACGATTTTTAAAATTATTTTTTCACCACTAAAACCCATGAGACTTGTAGTTTTCAAAAATATTTTCATTTTTGATGAGACGCCGAATGAAAGCAGTTTAATCGCCGGCAACCGAAAACCCGCGATTTCCGTAATCCCGGATCCCGTATAGTCGAATGTATACAAAGAAAGTAAGCAGGGAGTAAACTCATTTCCCGAACGATTTTTAAAATTATTTTTTCACCACTAAAACCCATGAGACTTGTAGTTTTCAAAAATATTTTCATTTTTGATGAGACGCCGAATGAAAGCAGTTTAATCGCCGGCAACCGAAAACCCGCGATTTCCCGTAAATCCCGGACTCGGCCCGTATAGTCGAATGTATACAAAGAAAGTAAGCAGGGAGTAAACTCATTTCCCGAACGATTTTTAAAATTATTTTTTCACCACTAAAACCCATGAGACTTGTAGTTTTCAAAAATATTTTCATTTTGATGAGACGCCGAATGAAAGCAGTTTAATCGCCGGCAACCGAAAACCCGCGATTTCCCGTAAATCCCGGACTCGGCCCGTATAGTCGAATGTATACAAAGAAAGTAAGCAGGGAGTAAACTCATTTCCCGAACGATTTTTAAAATTATTTTTTCACCACTAAAACCCATGAGACTTGTAGTTTTCAAAAATATTTTCATTTTTGATGAGACGCCGAATGAAAGCAGTTTAATCGCCGGCAACCGAAAACCCGCGATTTCCCGTAAATCCCGTATAGTCGAATGTATACAAAGAAAGTAAGCAGGGAGTAAACTCATTTCCCGAACGATTTTTAAAATTATTTTTTCACCACTAAAACCCATGAGACTTGTAGTTTTCAAAAATATTTTCATTTTTGATGAGACGCCGAATGAAAGCAGTTTAATCGCCGGCAACCGAAAACCCGCGATTTCCCGTAAATCCCGGACTCGGCCCGTATAGTCGAATGTATACAAAGAAAGTAAGCAGGGAGTAAACTCATTTCCCGAACGATTTTTAAAATTATTTTTTCACCACTAAAACCCATGAGACTTGTAGTTTTCAAAAATATTTTCATTTTTGATGAGACGCCGAATGAAAGCAGTTTAATCGCCGGCAACCGAAAACCCGCGATTTCCCGTAAATCCCGGATCGGCCCGTATAGTCGAATGTATACAAAGAAAGTAAGCAGGGAGTAAACTCATTTCCCGAACGATTTTTAAAATTATTTTTTCACCACTAAAACCCATGAGACTTGTAGTTTTCAAAAATATTTTCATTTTTGATGAGACGCCGAATGAAAGCAGTTTAATCGCCGGCAACCGAAAACCCGCGATTTCCCGTAAATCCCGGACTCGGCCCGTATAGTCGAATGTATACAAAGAAAGTAAGCAGGGAGTAAACTCATTTCCCGAACGATTTTTAAAATTATTTTTTCACCACTAAAACCCATGAGACTTGTAGTTTTCAAAAATATTTTCATTTTTGATGAGACGCCGAATGAAAGCAGTTTAATCGCCGGCAACCGAAAACCCGCGATTTCCCGTAAATCCCGTATAGTCGAATGTATACAAAGAAAGTAAGCAGGGAGTAAACTCATTTCCCGAACGATTTTTAAAATTATTTTTTCACCACTAAAACCCATGAGACTTGTAGTTTTCAAAATATTTTCATTTTTGATGAGACGCCGAATGAAAGCAGTTTAATCGCCGGCAACCGAAAACCCGCGATTTCCCGTAAATCCCGGACTCGGCCGTATGTCGAATGTATACAAAGAAAGTAAGCAGGGAGTAAACTCATTTCCCGAACGATTTTTAAAATTATTTTTTCACCACTAAACCCATGAGACTTGTAGTTTTCAAAAATATTTTCATTTTTGATGAGACGCCGAATGAAAGCAGTTTAATCGCCGGCAACCGAAAACCCGCGATTTCCCGTAAATCCCGTATAGTCGAATGTATACAAAGAAAGTAAGCAGGGAGTAAACTCATTTCCCGAACGATTTTTAAAATTATTTTTTCACCACTAAAACCCATGAGACTTGTAGTTTTCAAAAATATTTTCATTTTTGATGAGACGCCGAATGAAAGCAGTTTAATCGCCGGCAACCGAAAACCCGCGATTTCCCGTAAATCCCGTATAGTCGAATGTATACAAAGAAAGTAAGCAGGGAGTAAACTCATTTCCCGAACGATTTTTAAAATTATTTTTTCACCACTAAAACCCATGAGACTTGTAGTTTTCAAAAATATTTTCATTTTTGATGAGACGCCGAATGAAAGCAGTTTAATCGCCGGCAACCGAAAACCCGCGATTTCCCGTAAATCCCGGATCGGCCCGTATAGTCGAATGTATACAAAGAAAGTAAGCAGGGAGTAAACTCATTTCCCGAACGATTTTTAAAATTATTTTTTCACCACTAAAACCCATGAGACTTGTAGTTTTCAAAAATATTTTCATTTTTGATGAGACGCCGAATGAAAGCAGTTTAATCGCCGGCAACCGAAAACCCGCGATTTCCCGTAAATATCCCGTATAGTCGAATGTATACAAAGAAAGTAAGCAGGGAGTAAACTCATTTCCCGAACGATTTTTAAAATTATTTTTTCACCACTAAAACCCATGAGACTTGTAGTTTTCAAAAATATTTTCATTTTTGATGAGACGCCGAATGAAAGCAGTTTAATCGCCGGCAACCGAAAACCCGCGATTTCCCGTAAATCCCGTATAGTCGAATGTATACAAAGAAAGTAAGCAGGGAGTAAACTCATTTCCCGAACGATTTTTAAAATTATTTTTTCACCACTAAAACCCATGAGACTTGTAGTTTTCAAAAATATTTTCATTTTTGATGAGACGCCGAATGAAAGCAGTTTAATCGCCGGCAACCGAAAACCCGCGATTTCCCGTAAATCCCGTATAGTCGAATGTATACAAAGAAAGTAAGCAGGGAGTAAACTCATTTCCCGAACGATTTTTAAAATTATTTTTTCACCACTAAAACCCATGAGACTTGTAGTTTTCAAAAATATTTTCATTTTTGATGAGACGCCGAATGAAAGCAGTTTAATCGCCGGCAACCGAAAACCCGCGATTTCCCGTAAATCCGGATCGGCCCGTATAGTCGAATGTATACAAAGAAAGTAAGCAGGGAGTAAACTCATTTCCCGAACGATTTTTAAAATTATTTTTTCACCACTAAAACCCATGAGACTTGTAGTTTTCAAAAATATTTTCATTTTTGATGAGACGCCGAATGAAAGCAGTTTAATCGCCGGCAACCGAAAACCCGCGATTTCCCGTAAATCCCGGACTCGGCCCGTATAGTCGAATGTATACAAAGAAAGTAAGCAGGGAGTAAACTCATTTCCCGAACGATTTTTAAAATTATTTTTTCACCACTAAAACCCATGAGACTTGTAGTTTTCAAAAATATTTTCATTTTGATGAGACGCCGAATGAAAGCAGTTTAATCGCCGGCAACCGAAAACCCGCGATTTCCCGTAAATCCCGGTCGGCCCGTATAGTCGAATGTATACAAAGAAAGTAAGCAGGGAGTAAACTCATTTCCCGAACGATTTTTAAAATTATTTTTTCACCACTAAAACCCATGAGACTTGTAGTTTTCAAAAATATTTTCATTTTTGATGAGACGCCGAATGAAAGCAGTTTAATCGCCGGCAACCGAAAACCCGCGATTTCCCGTAAATCCCGTATAGTCGAATGTATACAAAGAAAGTAAGCAGGGAGTAAACTCATTTCCCGAACGATTTTTAAAATTATTTTTTCACCACTAAAACCCATGAGACTTGTAGTTTTCAAAAATATTTTTTTTTGATGAGACGCCGAATGAAAGCAGTTTAATCGCCGGCAACCGAAAACCCGCGATTTCCCGTAAATCCCGGATCCCGTATAGTCGAATGTATACAAAGAAAGTAAGCAGGGAGTAAACTCATTTCCCGAACGATTTTTAAAATTATTTTTTCACCACTAAAACCCATGAGACTTGTAGTTTTCAAAAATATTTTCATTTTTGATGAGACGCCGAATGAAAGCAGTTTAATCGCCGGCAACCGAAAACCCGCGATTTCCCGTAAATCCCTCCCGTATAGTCGAATGTATACAAAGAAAGTAAGCAGGGAGTAAACTCATTTCCCGAACGATTTTTAAAATTATTTTTTCACCACTAAAACCCATGAGACTTGTAGTTTTCAAAAATATTTTCATTTTTGATGAGACGCCGAATGAAAGCAGTTTAATCGCCGGCCCCCGAAAACCCGCGATTTCCCGTAAATCCCGGATCCCGTATAGTCGAATGTATACAAAGAAAGTAAGCAGGGAGTAAACTCATTTCCCGAACGATTTTTAAAATTATTTTTTCACCACTAAAACCCATGAGACTTGTAGTTTTCAAAAATATTTTCATTTTTGATGAGACGCCGAATGAAAGCAGTTTAATCGCCGGCAACCGAAAACCCGCGATTTCCCGTAAATCCCGGACTCGGCCCGTATAGTCGAATGTATACAAAGAAAGTAAGCAGGGAGTAAACTCATTTCCCGAACGATTTTTAAAATTATTTTTTCACCACTAAAACCCATGAGACTTGTAGTTTTCAAAAATATTTTCATTTTTGATGAGACGCCGAATGAAAGCAGTTTAATCGCCGGCAACCGAAAACCCGCGATTTCCCGTAAATCCCGTATAGTCGAATGTATACAAAGAAAGTAAGCAGGGAGTAAACTCATTTCCCGAACGATTTTTAAAATTATTTTTTCACCACTAAAACCCATGAGACTTGTAGTTTTCAAAATATTTTCATTTTTGATGAGACGCCGAATGAAAGCAGTTTAATCGCCGGCAACCGAAAACCCGCGATTTCCCGTAAATCCCGGACTCCGTATGTCGAATGTATACAAAGAAAGTAAGCAGGGAGTAAACTCATTTCCCGAACGATTTTTAAAATTATTTTTTCACCTAAAACCCATGAGACTTGTAGTTTTCAAAAATATTTTCATTTTTGATGAGACGCCGAATGAAAGCAGTTTAATCGCCGGCAACCGAAAACCCGCGATTTCCCGTAAATCCCGTATAGTCGAATGTATACAAAGAAAGTAAGCAGGGAGTAAACTCATTTCCCGAACGATTTTTAAAATTATTTTTTCACCACTAAAACCCATGAGACTTGTAGTTTTCAAAAATATTTTCATTTTTGATGAGACGCCGAATGAAAGCAGTTTAATCGCCGGCAACCGAAAACCCGCGATTTCCCGTAAATCCCGTATAGTCGAATGTATACAAAGAAAGTAAGCAGGGAGTAAACTCATTTCCCGAACGATTTTTAAAATTATTTTTTCACCACTAAAACCCATGAGACTTGTAGTTTTCAAAAATATTTTCATTTTTGATGAGACGCCGAATGAAAGCAGTTTAATCGCCGGCAACCGAAAACCCGCGATTTCCCGTAAATCCCGGACTCGGCCCGTATAGTCGAATGTATACAAAGAAAGTAAGCAGGGAGTAAACTCATTTCCCGAACGATTTTTAAAATTATTTTTTCACCACTAAAACCCATGAGACTTGTAGTTTTCAAAAATATTTTCATTTTTGATGAGACGCCGAATGAAAGCAGTTTAATCGCCGGCAACCGAAAACCCGCGATTTCCCGTAAATCCCGGACTCGGCCCGTATAGTCGAATGTATACAAAGAAAGTAAGCAGGGAGTAAACTCATTTCCCGAACGATTTTTAAAATTATTTTTTCACCACTAAAACCCATGAGACTTGTAGTTTTCAAAAATATTTTCATTTTTGATGAGACGCCGAATGAAAGCAGTTTAATCGCCGGCAACCGAAAACCCGCGATTTCCCGTAAATCCCGTATAGTCGAATGTATACAAAGAAAGTAAGCAGGGAGTAAACTCATTTCCCGAACGATTTTTAAAATTTTTTTTCACCACTAAAACCCATGAGACTTGTAGTTTTCAAAAATATTCATTTTTGATGAGACGCCGAATGAAAGCAGTTTAATCGCCGGCAACCGAAAACCCGCGATTTCCCGTAAATCCCGTATAGTCGAATGTATACAAAGAAAGTAAGCAGGGAGTAAACTCATTTCCCGAACGATTTTTAAAATTATTTTTTCACCACTAAAACCCATGAGACTTGTAGTTTTCAAAAATATTTTCATTTTTGATGAGACGCCGAATGAAAGCAGTTTAATCGCCGGCAACCGAAAACCCGCGATTTCCCGTAAATCCCGTATAGTCGAATGTATACAAAGAAAGTAAGCAGGGAGTAAACTCATTTCCCGAACGATTTTTAAAATTATTTTTTCACCACTAAAACCCATGAGACTTGTAGTTTTCAAAAATATTCATTTTTGATGAGACGCCGAAAAGCAGTTTAATCGCCGGCAACCGAAAACCCGCGATTTCCCGTAAATCCCGGACTCGGCCCGTATAGTCGAATGTATACAAAGAAAGTAAGCAGGGAGTAAACTCATTTCCCGAACGATTTTTAAAATTATTTTTTCACCACTAAAACCCATGAGACTTGTAGTTTTCAAAAATCATTTTTGATGAGACGCCGAATGAAAGCAGTTTAATCGCCGGCAACCGAAAACCCGCGATTTCCCGTAAATCCCGTATAGTCGAATGTATACAAAGAAAGTAAGCAGGGAGTAAACTCATTTCCCGAACGATTTTTAAAATTATTTTTTCACCACTAAAACCCATGAGACTTGTAGTTTTCAAAAATATTTTCATTTTGATGAGACGCCGAATGAAAGCAGTTTAACCGGCAACCGAAAACCCGCCGTAAATCCCGACTCGGCCCGTATAGTCGAATGTATACAAAGAAAGTAAGCAGGGAGTAAACTCATTTCCCGAACGATTTTTAAAATTATTTTTTCACCACTAAAACCCATGAGACTTGTAGTTTTCAAAAATATTTTCATTTTTGATGAGACGCCGAATGAAAGCAGTTTAATCGCCGGCAACCGAAAACCCGCGATTTCCCGTAAATCCCGGACTCGGCCCGTATAGTCGAATGTATACAAAGAAAGTAAGCAGGGAGTAAACTCATTTCCCGAACGATTTTTAAAATTATTTTTTCACCACTAAAACCCATGAGACTTGTAGTTTTCAAAAATATTTTCATTTTTGATGAGACGCCGAATGAAAGCAGTTTAATCGCCGGCAACCGAAAACCCGCGATTTCCCGTAAAATCCCGTATAGTCGAATGTATACAAAGAAAGTAAGCAGGGAGTAAACTCATTTCCCGAACGATTTTTAAAATTATTTTTTCACCACTAAAACCCATGAGACTTGTAGTTTTCAAAAATATTTTCATTTTGATGAGACGCCGAATGAAAGCAGTTTAATCGCCGGCAACCGAAAACCCGCGATTTCCCGTAAATCCCGTATAGTCGAATGTATACAAAGAAAGTAAGCAGGGAGTAAACTCATTTCCCGAACGATTTTTAAAATTATTTTTTCACCACTAAAACCCCTTTTAAAATATTTTCATTTTTGATGAGACGCCGAATGAAAGCAGTTTAATCGCCGGCAACCGAAAACCCACGATTTCCCGTAAATCCCGGACTCCGTATAGTCGAATGTATACAAAGAAAGTAAGCAGGGAGTAAACTCATTTCCCGAACGATTTTTAAAATTATTTTTTCACCACTAAAACCCATGAGACTTGTAGTTTTCAAAAATATTTTCATTTTTGATGAGACGCCGAATGAAAGCAGTTTAATCGCCGGCAACCGAAAACCCGCGATTTCCCGTAAATCCGGATCGGCCCGTATAGTCGAATGTATACAAAGAAAGTAAGCAGGGAGTAAACTCATTTCCCGAACGATTTTTAAAATTATTTTTTCACCACTAAAACCCATGAGACTTGTAGTTTTCAAAAATATTTTCATTTTTGATGAGACGCCGAATGAAAGCAGTTTAATCGCCGGCAACCGAAAACCCGCGATTTCCCGTAAATCCCGGATCCCGTATAGTCGAATGTATACAAAGAAAGTAAGCAGGGAGTAAACTCATTTCCCGAACGATTTTTAAAATTATTTTTTCACCACTAAAACCCATGAGACTTGTAGTTTTCAAAAATATTTTCATTTTGATGAGACGCCGAATGAAAGCAGTTTAATCGCCGGCAACCGAAAACCCGCGATTTCCCGTAAATCCCGGACTCGGCCCGTATAGTCGAATGTATACAAAGAAAGTAAGCAGGGAGTAAACTCATTTCCCGAACGATTTTTAAAATTATTTTTTCACCACTAAAACCCATGAGACTTGTAGTTTTCAAAAATATTTTCATTTTTGATGAGACGCCGAATGAAAGCAGTTTAATCGCCGGCAACCGAAAACCCGCGATTTCCCGTAAATCCCGGATCGGCCCGTATAGTCGAATGTATACAAAGAAAGTAAGCAGGGAGTAAACTCATTTCCCGAACGATTTTTAAAATTATTTTTTCACCACTAAAACCCATGAGACTTGTAGTTTTCAAAAATATTTTCATTTTTGATGAGACGCCGAATGAAAGCAGTTTAATCGCCGGCAACCGAAAACCCGCGATTTCCCGTAAAATCCCGTATAGTCGAATGTATACAAAGAAAGTAAGCAGGGAGTAAACTCATTTCCCGAACGATTTTTAAAATTATTTTTTCACCACTAAAACCCATGAGACTTGTAGTTTTCAAAAATATTTTCATTTTTGATGAGACGCCGAATGAAAGCAGTTTAATCGCCGGCAACCGAAAACCCGCGATTTCCCGTAAATCCCGTATAGTCGAATGTATACAAAGAAAGTAAGCAGGGAGTAAACTCATTTCCCGAACGATTTTTAAAATTATTTTTTCACCACTAAAACCCATGAGACTTGTAGTTTTCAAAATATTTTCATTTTTGATGAGACGCGAATGAAAGCAGTTTAATCGCCGGCAACCGAAAACCCGCGATTTCCCGTAAATCCCGTCGTATGTCGAATGTATACAAAGAAAGTAAGCAGGGAGTAAACTCATTTCCCGAACGATTTTTAAAATTTTTTTTCACCAAAAACCCATGAGACTTGTAGTTTTCAAAAATATTTTCATTTTTGATGAGACGCCGAATGAAAGCAGTTTAATCGCCGGCAACCGAAAACCCGCGATTTCCCGTAAATCCCGTATAGTCGAATGTATACAAAGAAAGTAAGCAGGGAGTAAACTCATTTCCCGAACGATTTTTAAAATTATTTTTTCACCACTAAAACCCATGAGACTTGTAGTTTTCAAAAATATTTTCATTTTTGATGAGACGCCGAATGAAAGCAGTTTAATCGCCGGCAACCGAAAACCCGCGATTTCCCGTAAAGCCCGTATAGTCGAATGTATACAAAGAAAGTAAGCAGGGAGTAAACTCATTTCCCGAACGATTTTTAAAATTATTTTTTCACCACTAAAACCCATGAGACTTGTAGTTTTCAAAAATATTTTCATTTTGATGAGACGCCGAATGAAAGCAGTTTAATCGCCGGCAACCGAAAACCCGCGATTTCCGTAAATCCATCCCGTATAGTCGAATGTATACAAAGAAAGTAAGCAGGGAGTAAACTCATTTCCCGAACGATTTTTAAAATTATTTTTTCACCACTAAAACCCATGAGACTTGTAGTTTTCAAAAATATTTTCATTTTGATGAGACGCCGAATGAAAGCAGTTTAATCGCCGGCAACCGAAAACCGCGATTTCCCGTAAATCCGACTCGGCCGTATAGTCGAATGTATACAAAGAAAGTAAGCAGGGAGTAAACTCATTTCCCGAACGATTTTTAAAATTATTTTTTCACCACTAAAACCCATGAGACTTGTAGTTTTCAAAAATATTTTCATTTTTGATGAGACGCCGAATGAAAGCAGTTTAATCGCGGCAACCGAAAACCCGCGATTTCCCGTAAATCCCGTATAGTCGAATGTATACAAAGAAAGTAAGCAGGGAGTAAACTCATTTCCCGAACGATTTTTAAAATTATTTTTTCACCACTAAAACCCATGAGACTTGTAGTTTTCAAAAATATTTTCATTTTTGATGAGACGCCGAATGAAAGCAGTTTAATCGCCGGCAACCGAAAACCGCGATTTCCCGTAAATCCGTATAGTCGAATGTATACAAAGAAAGTAAGCAGGGAGTAAACTCATTTCCCGAACGATTTTTAAAATTATTTTTTCACCACTAAAACCCATGAGACTTGTAGTTTTCAAAAATATTTTCATTTTGATGAGACGCCGAATGAAAGCAGTTTAATCGCCGGCAACCGAAAACCCGATTTCCCGTAAATCGGACTCGGCCGTATAGTCGAATGTATACAAAGAAAGTAAGCAGGGAGTAAACTCATTTCCCGAACGATTTTTAAAATTATTTTTTCACCACTAAAACCATGAGACTTGTAGTTTTCAAAAATATTTTCATTTTTGATGAGACGCCGAATGAAAGCAGTTTAATCGCCGGCAACCGAAAACCCGCGATTTCCCGTAAATCCCGTATAGTCGAATGTATACAAAGAAAGTAAGCAGGGAGTAAACTCATTTCCCGAACGATTTTTAAAATTATTTTTTCACCACTAAAACCATGAGACTTGTAGTTTTCAAAAATATTTTCATTTTTGATGAGACGCCGAATGAAAGCAGTTTAATCGCCGGCAACCGAAAACCCGCGATTTCCCGTAAATCCCGGACTCGGCCGTATAGTCGAATGTATACAAAGAAAGTAAGCAGGGAGTAAACTCATTTCCCGAACGATTTTTAAAATTATTTTTTCACCACTAAAACCCATGAGACTTGTAGTTTTCAAAAATATTTTCATTTTTGATGAGACGCCGAATGAAAGCAGTTTAATCGCCGGCAACCGAAAACCCGCGATTTCCCGTAAATCCCGTATAGTCGAATGTATACAAAGAAAGTAAGCAGGGAGTAAACTCATTTCCCGAACGATTTTTAAAATTATTTTTTCACCACTAAAACCCATGAGACTTGTAGTTTTCAAAAATATTTTCATTTTGATGAGACGCCGAATGAAAGCAGTTTAATCGCCGGCAACCGAAAACCCGCGATTTCCCGTAAATCCGGACTCGGCCCGTATAGTCGAATGTATACAAAAAAGTAAGCAGGGAGTAAACTCATTTCCCGAACGATTTTTAAAATTATTTTTTCACCACTAAAACCCATGAGACTTGTAGTTTTCAAAAATATTTTCATTTTTGATGAGACGCCGAATGAAAGCAGTTTAATCGCCGGCAACCGAAAACCCGCGATTTCCCGTAAATCCGGTCGGCCGTATAGTCGAATGTATACAAAGAAAGTAAGCAGGGAGTAAACTCATTTCCCGAACGATTTTTAAAATTATTTTTTCACCACTAAAACCCATGAGACTTGTAGTTTTCAAAAATATTTTCATTTTTGATGAGACGCCGAATGAAAGCAGTTTAATCGCCGGCAACCGAAAACCCGCGATTTCCCGTAAATCCCGTATAGTCGAATGTATACAAAGAAAGTAAGCAGGGAGTAAACTCATTTCCCGAACGATTTTTAAAATTATTTTTTCACCACTAAAACCCATGAGACTTGTAGTTTTCAAAAATATTTTCATTTTGATGAGACGCCGAATGAAAGCAGTTTAATCGCCGGCAACCGAAAACCCGCGATTTCCCGTAAATCCCGGACTCGGCCCGTATAGTCGAATGTATACAAAGAAAGTAAGCAGGGAGTAAACTCATTTCCCGAACGATTTTTAAAATTATTTTTTCACCACTAAAACCCATGAGACTTGTAGTTTTCAAAAATATTTTCATTTTTGATGAGACGCCGAATGAAAGCAGTTTAATCGCCGGCAACCGAAAACCCGCGATTTCCCGTAAATCCCGTATAGTCGAATGTATACAAAGAAAGTAAGCAGGGAGTAAACTCATTTCCCGAACGATTTTTAAAATTATTTTTTCACCACTAAAACCCATGAGACTTGTAGTTTTCAAAAATATTTTCATTTTGATGAGACGCCGAATGAAAGCAGTTTAATCGCCGGCAACCGAAAACCCGCGATTTCCCGTAAATCCGGACTCGGCCCGTATAGTCGAATGTATACAAAGAAAGTAAGCAGGGAGTAAACTCATTTCCCGAACGATTTTTAAAATTATTTTTTCACCACACTAAAACCCATGAGACTTGTAGTTTTCAAAAATATTTTCATTTTTGATGAGACGCCGAATGAAAGCAGTTTAATCGCCGGCAACCGAAAACCCGCGATTTCCCGTAAATCCGCGTATAGTCGAATGTATACAAAGAAAGTAAGCAGGGAGTAAACTCATTTCCCGAACGATTTTTAAAATTATTTTTTCACCACTAAAACCCATGAGACTTGTAGTTTTCAAAAATATTTTCATTTTTGATGAGACGCCGAATGAAAGCAGTTTAATCGCCGGCAACCGAAAACCCGCGATTTCCCGTAAATCCCGTATAGTCGAATGTATACAAAGAAAGTAAGCAGGGAGTAAACTCATTTCCCGAACGATTTTTAAAATTATTTTTTCACCACTAAAACCCATGAGACTTGTAGTTTTCAAAAATATTTTCATTTTTGATGAGACGCCGAATGAAAGCAGTTTAATCGCCGGCAACCGAAAACCCGCGATTTCCCGTAAATCCCGTATAGTCGAATGTATACAAAGAAAGTAAGCAGGGAGTAAACTCATTTCCCGAACGATTTTTAAAATTATTTTTTCACCACTAAAACCCATGAGACTTGTAGTTTTCAAAAATATTTTCATTTTGATGAGACGCCGAATGAAAGCAGTTTAATCGCCGGCAACCGAAAACCCGCGATTTCCCGTAAATCCCGTCGCCCGTATAGTCGAATGTATACAAAGAAAGTAAGCAGGGAGTAAACTCATTTCCCGAACGATTTTTAAAATTATTTTTTCACCACTAAAACCCATGAGACTTGTAGTTTTCAAAAATATTTTCATTTTTGATGAGACGCCGAATGAAAGCAGTTTAATCGCCGGCAACCGAAAACCCGCGATTTCCCGTAAATCCCGTATAGTCGAATGTATACAAAGAAAGTAAGCAGGGAGTAAACTCATTTCCCGAACGATTTTTAAAATTATTTTTTCACCACTAAAACCCATGAGACTTGTAGTTTTCAAAAATATTTTCATTTTTGATGAGACGCCGAATGAAAGCAGTTTAATCGCCGGCAACCGAAAACCCGCGATTTCCCGTAAATCCCCGTATAGTCGAATGTATACAAAGAAAGTAAGCAGGGAGTAAACTCATTTCCCGAACGATTTTTAAAATTATTTTTTCACCACTAAAACCCATGAGACTTGTAGTTTTCAAAAATATTTTCATTTTTGATGAGACGCCGAATGAAAGCAGTTTAATCGCCGGCAACCGAAAACCCGCGATTTCCCGTAAATCCCGTATAGTCGAATGTATACAAAGAAAGTAAGCAGGGAGTAAACTCATTTCCCGAACGATTTTTAAAATTATTTTTTCACCACTAAAACCCATGAGACTTGTAGTTTTCAAAAATATTTTCATTTTGATGAGACGCCGAATGAAAGCAGTTTAATCGCCGGCAACCGAAAACCCGCGATTTCCCGTAAATCCGGACTCGGCCCGTATAGTCGAATGTATACAAAGAAAGTAAGCAGGGAGTAAACTCATTTCCCGAACGATTTTTAAAATTATTTTTTCACCACTAAAACCCATGAGACTTGTAGTTTTCAAAAATATTTTCATTTTGATGAGACGCCGAATGAAAGCAGTTTAATCGCCGGCAACCGAAAACCCGCGATTTCCCGTAAATCCGGACTCGGCCGTATAGTCGAATGTATACAAAGAAAGTAAGCAGGGAGTAAACTCATTTCCCGAACGATTTTTAAAATTATTTTTTCACCACTAAAACCCATGAGACTTGTAGTTTTCAAAAATATTTTCATTTTGATGAGACGCCGAATGAAAGCAGTTTAATCGCCGGCAACCGAAAACCCGCGATTTCCCGTAAATCCCGTATAGTCGAATGTATACAAAGAAAGTAAGCAGGGAGTAAACTCATTTCCCGAACGATTTTTAAAATTATTTTTTCACCACTAAAACCCATGAGACTTGTAGTTTTCAAAAATATTTTCATTTTTGATGAGACGCCGAATGAAAGCAGTTTAATCGCCGGCAACCGAAAACCCGCGATTTCCCGTAAATCCCGGATCGGCCGTATAGTCGAATGTATACAAAGAAAGTAAGCAGGGAGTAAACTCATTTCCCGAACGATTTTTAAAATTATTTTTTCACCACTAAAACCCATGAGACTTGTAGTTTTCAAAAATATTTTCATTTTTGATGAGACGCCGAATGAAAGCAGTTTAATCGCCGGCAACCGAAAACCCGCGATTTCCCGTAAATCCCGTATAGTCGAATGTATACAAAGAAAGTAAGCAGGGAGTAAACTCATTTCCCGAACGATTTTTAAAATTATTTTTTCACCACTAAAACCCATGAGACTTGTAGTTTTCAAAAATATTTTCATTTTGATGAGACGCCGAATGAAAGCAGTTTAATCGCCGGCAACCGAAAACCCGCGATTTCCCGTAAATCCCGTCGGCCCGTATAGTCGAATGTATACAAAGAAAGTAAGCAGGGAGTAAACTCATTTCCCGAACGATTTTTAAAATTATTTTTTCACCACTAAAACCCATGAGACTTGTAGTTTTCAAAAATATTTTCATTTTTGATGAGACGCCGAATGAAAGCAGTTTAATCGCCGGCAACCGAAAACCCGCGATTTCCCGTAAATCCCGTATAGTCGAATGTATACAAAGAAAGTAAGCAGGGAGTAAACTCATTTCCCGAACGATTTTTAAAATTATTTTTTCACCACTAAAACCCATGAGACTTGTAGTTTTCAAAAATATTTTCATTTTTGATGAGACGCCGAATGAAAGCAGTTTAATCGCCGGCAACCGAAAACCCGCGATTTCCCGTAAATCCCGGACTCGGCCGTATAGTCGAATGTATACAAAGAAAGTAAGCAGGGAGTAAACTCATTTCCCGAACGATTTTTAAAATTATTTTTTCACCACTAAAACCCATGAGACTTGTAGTTTTCAAAAATATTTTCATTTTTGATGAGACGCCGAATGAAAGCAGTTTAATCGCCGGCAACCGAAAACCCGCGATTTCCCGTAAATCCGGCTCGGCCGTATAGTCGAATGTATACAAAGAAAGTAAGCAGGGAGTAAACTCATTTCCCGAACGATTTTTAAAATTATTTTTTCACCACTAAAACCCATGAGACTTGTAGTTTTCAAAAATATTTTCATTTTTGATGAGACGCCGAATGAAAGCAGTTTAATCGCCGGCAACCGAAAACCCGCGATTTCCCGTAAATCCCGTATAGTCGAATGTATACAAAGAAAGTAAGCAGGGAGTAAACTCATTTCCCGAACGATTTTTAAAATTATTTTTTCACCACTAAAACCCATGAGACTTGTAGTTTTCAAAAATATTTTCATTTTTGATGAGACGCCGAATGAAAGCAGTTTAATCGCCGGCAACCGAAAACCCGCGATTTCCCGTAAATCCCGTCGCCCGTATAGTCGAATGTATACAAAGAAAGTAAGCAGGGAGTAAACTCATTTCCCGAACGATTTTTAAAATTATTTTTTCACCACTAAAACCCATGAGACTTGTAGTTTTCAAAAATATTTTCATTTTTGATGAGACGCCGAATGAAAGCAGTTTAATCGCCGGCAACCGAAAACCCGCGATTTCCCGTAAATCCCGTATAGTCGAATGTATACAAAGAAAGTAAGCAGGGAGTAAACTCATTTCCCGAACGATTTTTAAAATTATTTTTTCACCACTAAAACCCATGAGACTTGTAGTTTTCAAAAATATTTTCATTTTTGATGAGACGCCGAATGAAAGCAGTTTAATCGCCGGCAACCGAAAACCCGCGATTTCCCGTAAATCCCGACTCGGCCCGTATAGTCGAATGTATACAAAGAAAGTAAGCAGGGAGTAAACTCATTTCCCGAACGATTTTTAAAATTATTTTTTCACCACTAAAACCCATGAGACTTGTAGTTTTCAAAAATATTTTCATTTTTGATGAGACGCCGAATGAAAGCAGTTTAATCGCCGGCAACCGAAAACCCGCGATTTCCCGTAAATCCCGTATAGTCGAATGTATACAAAGAAAGTAAGCAGGGAGTAAACTCATTTCCCGAACGATTTTTAAAATTATTTTTTCACCACTAAAACCCATGAGACTTGTAGTTTTCAAAAATATTTTCATTTTTGATGAGACGCCGAATGCAGTTTAATCGCCGGCAACCGAAAACCCGCGATTTCCCGTAAATCCGTATAGTCGAATGTATACAAAGAAAGTAAGCAGGGAGTAAACTCATTTCCCGAACGATTTTTAAAATTATTTTTTCACCACTAAAACCCATGAGACTTGTAGTTTTCAAAAATATTTTCATTTTTGATGAGACGCCGAATGAAAGCAGTTTAATCGCCGGCAACCGAAAACCCGCGATTTCCCGTAAATCCCGTATAGTCGAATGTATACAAAGAAAGTAAGCAGGGAGTAAACTCATTTCCCGAACGATTTTTAAAATTATTTTTTCACCACTAAAACCCATGAGACTTGTAGTTTTCAAAAATATTTTCATTTTTGATGAGACGCCGAATGAAAGCAGTTTAATCGCCGGCAACCGAAAACCCGCGATTTCCCGTAAATCCCGACTCGGCCGTATAGTCGAATGTATACAAAGAAAGTAAGCAGGGAGTAAACTCATTTCCCGAACGATTTTTAAAATTATTTTTTCACCACTAAAACCCATGAGACTTGTAGTTTTCAAAAATATTTTCATTTTTGATGAGACGCCGAATGAAAGCAGTTTAATCGCCGGCAACCGAAAACCCGCGATTTCCCGTAAATCCGTATAGTCGAATGTATACAAAGAAAGTAAGCAGGGAGTAAACTCATTTCCCGAACGATTTTTAAAATTATTTTTTCACCACTAAAACCCATGAGACTTGTAGTTTTCAAAAATATTTTCATTTTGATGAGACGCCGAATGAAAGCAGTTTAATCGCCGGCAACCGAAAACCCGCGATTTCCCGTAAATCCGGACTCGCCGTATAGTCGAATGTATACAAAGAAAGTAAGCAGGGAGTAAACTCATTTCCCGAACGATTTTTAAAATTATTTTTTCACCACTAAAACCCATGAGACTTGTAGTTTTCAAAAATATTTTCATTTTTGATGAGACGCCGAATGAAAGCAGTTTAATCGCCGGCAACCGAAAACCCGCGATTTCCCGTAAATCCCGTATAGTCGAATGTATACAAAGAAAGTAAGCAGGGAGTAAACTCATTTCCCGAACGATTTTTAAAATTATTTTTTCACCACTAAAACCCATGAGACTTGTAGTTTTCAAAAATATTTTCATTTTTGATGAGACGCCGAATGAAAGCAGTTTAATCGCCGGCAACCGAAAACCCGCGATTTCCCGTAAATCCCGTATAGTCGAATGTATACAAAGAAAGTAAGCAGGGAGTAAACTCATTTCCCGAACGATTTTTAAAATTATTTTTTCACCACTAAAACCCATGAGACTTGTAGTTTTCAAAAATATTTTCATTTTTGATGAGACGCCGAATGAAAGCAGTTTAATCGCCGGCAACCGAAAACCCGCGATTTCCCGTAAATCCCGTATAGTCGAATGTATACAAAGAAAGTAAGCAGGGAGTAAACTCATTTCCCGAACGATTTTTAAAATTATTTTTTCACCACTAAAACCCATGAGACTTGTAGTTTTCAAAAATATTTTCATTTTGATGAGACGCCGAATGAAAGCAGTTTAATCGCCGGCAACCGAAAACCCGCGATTTCCCGTAAATCCGGACTCGGCCCGTATAGTCGAATGTATACAAAGAAAGTAAGCAGGGAGTAAACTCATTTCCCGAACGATTTTTAAAATTATTTTTTCACCACTAAAACCCATGAGACTTGTAGTTTTCAAAAATATTTTCATTTTGATGAGACGCCGAATGAAAGCAGTTTAATCGCCGGCAACCGAAAACCCGCGATTTCCCGTAAATCCCGTATAGTCGAATGTATACAAAGAAAGTAAGCAGGGAGTAAACTCATTTCCCGAACGATTTTTAAAATTATTTTTTCACCACTAAAACCCATGAGACTTGTAGTTTTCAAAAATATTTTCATTTTTGATGAGACGCCGAATGAAAGCAGTTTAATCGCCGGCAACCGAAAACCCGCGATTTCCCGTAAATCCCGTATAGTCGAATGTATACAAAGAAAGTAAGCAGGGAGTAAACTCATTTCCCGAACGATTTTTAAAATTATTTTTTCACCACTAAAACCCATGAGACTTGTAGTTTTCAAAAATATTTTCATTTTGATGAGACGCCGAATGAAAGCAGTTTAATCGCCGGCAACCGAAAACCCGCGATTTCCCGTAAATCCCGTCGGCGTATAGTCGAATGTATACAAAGAAAGTAAGCAGGGAGTAAACTCATTTCCCGAACGATTTTTAAAATTATTTTTTCACCACTAAAACCCATGAGACTTGTAGTTTTCAAAAATATTTTCATTTTTGATGAGACGCCGAATGAAAGCAGTTTAATCGCCGGCAACCGAAAACCCGCGATTTCCCGTAAATCCCGTATAGTCGAATGTATACAAAGAAAGTAAGCAGGGAGTAAACTCATTTCCCGAACGATTTTTAAAATTATTTTTTCACCACTAAAACCCATGAGACTTGTAGTTTTCAAAAATATTTTCATTTTGATGAGACGCCGAATGAAAGCAGTTTAATCGCCGGCAACCGAAAACCCGCGATTTCCCGTAAATCCCGACTCGGCCGTATAGTCGAATGTATACAAAGAAAGTAAGCAGGGAGTAAACTCATTTCCCGAACGATTTTTAAAATTATTTTTTCACCACTAAAACCCATGAGACTTGTAGTTTTCAAAAATATTTTCATTTTTGATGAGACGCCGAATGAAAGCAGTTTAATCGCCGGCAACCGAAAACCCGCGATTTCCCGTAAATCCCGTATAGTCGAATGT
Source organism: Hydractinia echinata (assembly GCA_030067915.1). Classification (NCBI taxonomy): domain Eukaryota; kingdom Metazoa; phylum Cnidaria; class Hydrozoa; order Anthoathecata; family Hydractiniidae; genus Hydractinia; species Hydractinia echinata. Next base: position 45,704 of record JASGCC010000725.1, read on the forward strand.
ATACAAAGAAAGTAAGCAGGGAGTAAACTCATTTCCCGAACGATTTTTAAAATTATTTTTTCACCACTAAAACCCATGAGACTTGTAGTTTTCAAAAATATTTTCATTTTTGATGAGACGCCGAATGAAAGCAGTTTAATCGCCGGCAACCGAAAACCCGCGATTTCCCGTAAATCCCGTATAGTCGAATGTATACAAAGAAAGTAAGCAGGGAGTAAACTCATTTCCCGAACGATTTTTAAAATTATTTTTTCACCACTAAAACCCATGAGACTTGTAGTTTTCAAAAATATTTTCATTTTTGATGAGACGCCGAATGAAAGCAGTTTAATCGCCGGCAACCGAAAACCCGCGATTTCCCGTAAATCCCGTATAGTCGAATGTATACAAAGAAAGTAAGCAGGGAGTAAACTCATTTCCCGAACGATTTTTAAAATTATTTTTTCACCACTAAAACCCATGAGACTTGTAGTTTTCAAAAATATTTTCATTTTGATGAGACGCCGAATGAAAGCAGTTTAATCGCCGGCAACCGAAAACCCGCGATTTCCCGTAAATCCCGTCGGCCGTATAGTCGAATGTATACAAAGAAAGTAAGCAGGGAGTAAACTCATTTCCCGAACGATTTTTAAAATTATTTTTTCACCACTAAAACCCATGAGACTTGTAGTTTTCAAAAATATTTTCATTTTTGATGAGACGCCGAATGAAAGCAGTTTAATCGCCGGCAACCGAAAACCCGCGATTTCCCGTAAATCCCGTATAGTCGAATGTATACAAAGAAAGTAAGCAGGGAGTAAACTCATTTCCCGAACGATTTTTAAAATTATTTTTTCACCACTAAAACCCATGAGACTTGTAGTTTTCAAAAATATTTTCATTTTTGATGAGACGCCGAATGAAAGCAGTTTAATCGCCGGCAACCGAAAACCCGCGATTTCCCGTAAATCCGCTCGGCGTATAGTCGAATGTATACAAAGAAAGTAAGCAGGGAGTAAACTCATTTCCCGAACGATTTTTAAAATTATTTTTTCACCACTAAAACCCATGAGACTTGTAGTTTTCAAAAATATTTTCATTTTTGATGAGACGCCGAATGAAAGCAGTTTAATCGCCGGCAACCGAAAACCCGCGATTTCCCGTAAATCCCGTATAGTCGAATGTATACAAAGAAAGTAAGCAGGGAGTAAACTCATTTCCCGAACGATTTTTAAAATTATTTTTTCACCACTAAAACCCATGAGACTTGTAGTTTTCAAAAATATTTTCATTTTTGATGAGACGCCGAATGAAAGCAGTTTAATCGCCGGCAACCGAAAACCCGCGATTTCCCGTAAATCCCGGACTCGGCCGTATAGTCGAATGTATACAAAGAAAGTAAGCAGGGAGTAAACTCATTTCCCGAACGATTTTTAAAATTATTTTTTCACCACTAAAACCCATGAGACTTGTAGTTTTCAAAAATATTTTCATTTTTGATGAGACGCCGAATGAAAGCAGTTTAATCGCCGGCAACCGAAAACCCGCGATTTCCCGTAAATCCGCTCGGTATAGTCGAATGTATACAAAGAAAGTAAGCAGGGAGTAAACTCATTTCCCGAACGATTTTTAAAATTATTTTTTCACCACTAAAACCCATGAGACTTGTAGTTTTCAAAAATATTTTCATTTTTGATGAGACGCCGAATGAAAGCAGTTTAATCGCCGGCAACCGAAAACCCGCGATTTCCCGTAAATCCCGTATAGTCGAATGTATACAAAGAAAGTAAGCAGGGAGTAAACTCATTTCCCGAACGATTTTTAAAATTATTTTTTCACCACTAAAACCCATGAGACTTGTAGTTTTCAAAAATATTTTCATTTTTGATGAGACGCCGAATGAAAGCAGTTTAATCGCCGGCAACCGAAAACCCGCGATTTCCCGTAAATCCGGACTCGTATAGTCGAATGTATACAAAGAAAGTAAGCAGGGAGTAAACTCATTTCCCGAACGATTTTTAAAATTATTTTTTCACCACTAAAACCCATGAGACTTGTAGTTTTCAAAAATATTTTCATTTTGATGAGACGCCGAATGAAAGCAGTTTAATCGCCGGCAACCGAAAACCCGCGATTTCCCGTAAATCCCGACTCGGCCGTATAGTCGAATGTATACAAAGAAAGTAAGCAGGGAGTAAACTCATTTCCCGAACGATTTTTAAAATTATTTTTTCACCACTAAAACCCATGAGACTTGTAGTTTTCAAAAATATTTTCATTTTTGATGAGACGCCGAATGAAAGCAGTTTAATCGCCGGCAACCGAAAACCCGCGATTTCCCGTAAATCCCGTCGGCCCGTATAGTCGAATGTATACAAAGAAAGTAAGCAGGGAGTAAACTCATTTCCCGAACGATTTTTAAAATTATTTTTTCACCACTAAAACCCATGAGACTTGTAGTTTTCAAAAATATTTTCATTTTTGATGAGACGCCGAATGAAAGCAGTTTAATCGCCGGCAACCGAAAACCCGCGATTTCCCGTAAATCCCGTATAGTCGAATGTATACAAAGAAAGTAAGCAGGGAGTAAACTCATTTCCCGAACGATTTTTAAAATTATTTTTTCACCACTAAAACCCATGAGACTTGTAGTTTTCAAAAATATTTTCATTTTTGATGAGACGCCGAATGAAAGCAGTTTAATCGCCGGCAACCGAAAACCCGCGATTTCCCGTAAATCCCGTCGGCCGTATAGTCGAATGTATACAAAGAAAGTAAGCAGGGAGTAAACTCATTTCCCGAACGATTTTTAAAATTATTTTTTCACCACTAAAACCCATGAGACTTGTAGTTTTCAAAAATATTTTCATTTTTGATGAGACGCCGAATGAAAGCAGTTTAATCGCCGGCAACCGAAAACCCGCGATTTCCCGTAAATCCCGTATAGTCGAATGTATACAAAGAAAGTAAGCAGGGAGTAAACTCATTTCCCGAACGATTTTTAAAATTATTTTTTCACCACTAAAACCCATGAGACTTGTAGTTTTCAAAAATATTTTCATTTTTGATGAGACGCCGAATGAAAGCAGTTTAATCGCCGGCAACCGAAAACCCGCGATTTCCCGTAAATCCCGTATAGTCGAATGTATACAAAGAAAGTAAGCAGGGAGTAAACTCATTTCCCGAACGATTTTTAAAATTATTTTTTCACCACTAAAACCCATGAGACTTGTAGTTTTCAAAAATATTTTCATTTTTGATGAGACGCCGAATGAAAGCAGTTTAATCGCCGGCAACCGAAAACCCGCGATTTCCCGTAAATCCCGTATAGTCGAATGTATACAAAGAAAGTAAGCAGGGAGTAAACTCATTTCCCGAACGATTTTTAAAATTATTTTTTCACCACTAAAACCCATGAGACTTGTAGTTTTCAAAAATATTTTCATTTTTGATGAGACGCCGAATGAAAGCAGTTTAATCGCCGGCAACCGAAAACCCGCGATTTCCCGTAAATCCCGACTCGGCCGTATAGTCGAATGTATACAAAGAAAGTAAGCAGGGAGTAAACTCATTTCCCGAACGATTTTTAAAATTATTTTTTCACCACTAAAACCCATGAGACTTGTAGTTTTCAAAAATATTTTCATTTTTGATGAGACGCCGAATGAAAGCAGTTTAATCGCCGGCAACCGAAAACCCGCGATTTCCCGTAAATCCGGCGTATAGTCGAATGTATACAAAGAAAGTAAGCAGGGAGTAAACTCATTTCCCGAACGATTTTTAAAATTATTTTTTCACCACTAAAACCCATGAGACTTGTAGTTTTCAAAAATATTTTCATTTTTGATGAGACGCCGAATGAAAGCAGTTTAATCGCCGGCAACCGAAAACCCGCGATTTCCCGTAAATCCCGTATAGTCGAATGTATACAAAGAAAGTAAGCAGGGAGTAAACTCATTTCCCGAACGATTTTTAAAATTATTTTTTCACCACTAAAACCCATGAGACTTGTAGTTTTCAAAAATATTTTCATTTTTGATGAGACGCCGAATGAAAGCAGTTTAATCGCCGGCAACCGAAAACCCGCGATTTCCCGTAAATCCGGCTCGGCCCGTATAGTCGAATGTATACAAAGAAAGTAAGCAGGGAGTAAACTCATTTCCCGAACGATTTTTAAAATTATTTTTTCACCACTAAAACCCATGAGACTTGTAGTTTTCAAAAAATTTTCATTTTTGATGAGACGCCGAATGAAAGCAGTTTAATCGCCGGCAACCGAAAACCCGCGATTTCCCGTAAATCCCGTATAGTCGAATGTATACAAAGAAAGTAAGCAGGGAGTAAACTCATTTCCCGAACGATTTTTAAAATTATTTTTTCACCACTAAAACCCATGAGACTTGTAGTTTTCAAAAATATTTTCATTTTTGATGAGACGCCGAATGAAAGCAGTTTAATCGCCGGCAACCGAAAACCCGCGATTTCCCGTAAATCCCGTATAGTCGAATGTATACAAAGAAAGTAAGCAGGGAGTAAACTCATTTCCCGAACGATTTTTAAAATTATTTTTTCACCACTAAAACCCATGAGACTTGTAGTTTTCAAAAATATTTTCATTTTTGATGAGACGCCGAATGAAAGCAGTTTAATCGCCGGCAACCGAAAACCCGCGATTTCCCGTAAATCCCGTATAGTCGAATGTATACAAAGAAAGTAAGCAGGGAGTAAACTCATTTCCCGAACGATTTTTAAAATTATTTTTTCACCACTAAAACCCATGAGACTTGTAGTTTTCAAAAATATTTTCATTTTGATGAGACGCCGAATGAAAGCAGTTTAATCGCCGGCAACCGAAAACCCGCGATTTCCCGTAAATCCCGTCGGCCGTATAGTCGAATGTATACAAAGAAAGTAAGCAGGGAGTAAACTCATTTCCCGAACGATTTTTAAAATTATTTTTTCACCACTAAAACCCATGAGACTTGTAGTTTTCAAAAATATTTTCATTTTTGATGAGACGCCGAATGAAAGCAGTTTAATCGCCGGCAACCGAAAACCCGCGATTTCCCGTAAATCCCGTATAGTCGAATGTATACAAAGAAAGTAAGCAGGGAGTAAACTCATTTCCCGAACGATTTTTAAAATTATTTTTTCACCACTAAAACCCATGAGACTTGTAGTTTTCAAAAATATTTTCATTTTTGATGAGACGCCGAATGAAAGCAGTTTAATCGCCGGCAACCGAAAACCCGCGATTTCCCGTAAATCCCGTATAGTCGAATGTATACAAAGAAAGTAAGCAGGGAGTAAACTCATTTCCCGAACGATTTTTAAAATTATTTTTTCACCACTAAAACCCATGAGACTTGTAGTTTTCAAAAATATTTTCATTTTTGATGAGACGCCGAATGAAAGCAGTTTAATCGCCGGCAACCGAAAACCCGCGATTTCCCGTAAATCCGGACTCGGCCGTATAGTCGAATGTATACAAAGAAAGTAAGCAGGGAGTAAACTCATTTCCCGAACGATTTTTAAAATTATTTTTTCACCACTAAAACCCATGAGACTTGTAGTTTTCAAAAATATTTTCATTTTTGATGAGACGCCGAATGAAAGCAGTTTAATCGCCGGCAACCGAAAACCCGCGATTTCCCGTAAATCCCGTATAGTCGAATGTATACAAAGAAAGTAAGCAGGGAGTAAACTCATTTCCCGAACGATTTTTAAAATTATTTTTTCACCACTAAAACCCATGAGACTTGTAGTTTTCAAAAATATTTTCATTTTTGATGAGACGCCGAATGAAAGCAGTTTAATCGCCGGCAACCGAAAACCCGCGATTTCCCGTAAATCCCTCGTATAGTCGAATGTATACAAAGAAAGTAAGCAGGGAGTAAACTCATTTCCCGAACGATTTTTAAAATTATTTTTTCACCACTAAAACCCATGAGACTTGTAGTTTTCAAAAATATTTTCATTTTTGATGAGACGCCGAATGAAAGCAGTTTAATCGCCGGCAACCGAAAACCCGCGATTTCCCGTAAATCCGTATAGTCGAATGTATACAAAGAAAGTAAGCAGGGAGTAAACTCATTTCCCGAACGATTTTTAAAATTATTTTTTCACCACTAAAACCCATGAGACTTGTAGTTTTCAAAAATATTTTCATTTTTGATGAGACGCCGAATGAAAGCAGTTTAATCGCCGGCAACCGAAAACCCGCGATTTCCCGTAAATCCCGTATAGTCGAATGTATACAAAGAAAGTAAGCAGGGAGTAAACTCATTTCCCGAACGATTTTTAAAATTATTTTTTCACCACTAAAACCCATGAGACTTGTAGTTTTCAAAAATATTTTCATTTTTGATGAGACGCCGAATGAAAGCAGTTTAATCGCCGGCAACCGAAAACCCGCGATTTCCCGTAAATCCCGTATAGTCGAATGTATACAAAGAAAGTAAGCAGGGAGTAAACTCATTTCCCGAACGATTTTTAAAATTATTTTTTCACCACTAAAACCCATGAGACTTGTAGTTTTCAAAAATATTTTCATTTTTGATGAGACGCCGAATGAAAGCAGTTTAATCGCCGGCAACCGAAAACCCGCGATTTCCCGTAAATCCCGTATAGTCGAATGTATACAAAGAAAGTAAGCAGGGAGTAAACTCATTTCCCGAACGATTTTTAAAATTATTTTTTCACCACTAAAACCCATGAGACTTGTAGTTTTCAAAAATATTTTCATTTTTGATGAGACGCCGAATGAAAGCAGTTTAATCGCCGGCAACCGAAAACCCGCGATTTCCCGTAAATCCGTATAGTCGAATGTATACAAAGAAAGTAAGCAGGGAGTAAACTCATTTCCCGAACGATTTTTAAAATTATTTTTTCACCACTAAAACCCATGAGACTTGTAGTTTTCAAAAATATTTTCATTTTTGATGAGACGCCGAATGAAAGCAGTTTAATCGCCGGCAACCGAAAACCCGCGATTTCCCGTAAATCCCGTCGCCGTATAGTCGAATGTATACAAAGAAAGTAAGCAGGGAGTAAACTCATTTCCCGAACGATTTTTAAAATTATTTTTTCACCACTAAAACCCATGAGACTTGTAGTTTTCAAAAATATTTTCATTTTGATGAGACGCCGAATGAAAGCAGTTTAATCGCCGGCAACCGAAAACCCGCGATTTCCCGTAAATCCCGTCGTATAGTCGAATGTATACAAAGAAAGTAAGCAGGGAGTAAACTCATTTCCCGAACGATTTTTAAAATTATTTTTTCACCACTAAAACCCATGAGACTTGTAGTTTTCAAAAATATTTTCATTTTTGATGAGACGCCGAATGAAAGCAGTTTAATCGCCGGCAACCGAAAACCCGCGATTTCCCGTAAATCCCGTCGGCCCGTATAGTCGAATGTATACAAAGAAAGTAAGCAGGGAGTAAACTCATTTCCCGAACGATTTTTAAAATTATTTTTTCACCACTAAAACCCATGAGACTTGTAGTTTTCAAAAATATTTTCATTTTTGATGAGACGCCGAATGAAAGCAGTTTAATCGCCGGCAACCGAAAACCCGCGATTTCCCGTAAATCCCGTATAGTCGAATGTATACAAAGAAAGTAAGCAGGGAGTAAACTCATTTCCCGAACGATTTTTAAAATTATTTTTTCACCACTAAAACCCATGAGACTTGTAGTTTTCAAAAATATTTTCATTTTTGATGAGACGCCGAATGAAAGCAGTTTAATCGCCGGCAACCGAAAACCCGCGATTTCCCGTAAATCCCGTATAGTCGAATGTATACAAAGAAAGTAAGCAGGGAGTAAACTCATTTCCCGAACGATTTTTAAAATTATTTTTTCACCACTAAAACCCATGAGACTTGTAGTTTTCAAAAATATTTTCATTTTTGATGAGACGCCGAATGAAAGCAGTTTAATCGCCGGCAACCGAAAACCCGCGATTTCCCGTAAATCCCGGAATCGGCCCGTATAGTCGAATGTATACAAAGAAAGTAAGCAGGGAGTAAACTCATTTCCCGAACGATTTTTAAAATTATTTTTTCACCACTAAAACCCATGAGACTTGTAGTTTTCAAAAATATTTTCATTTTTGATGAGACGCCGAATGAAAGCAGTTTAATCGCCGGCAACCGAAAACCCGCGATTTCCCGTAAATCCCGTATAGTCGAATGTATACAAAGAAAGTAAGCAGGGAGTAAACTCATTTCCCGAACGATTTTTAAAATTATTTTTTCACCACTAAAACCCATGAGACTTGTAGTTTTCAAAAATATTTTCATTTTTGATGAGACGCCGAATGAAAGCAGTTTAATCGCCGGCAACCGAAAACCCGCGATTTCCCGTAAATCCTGGCCCGTATAGTCGAATGTATACAAAGAAAGTAAGCAGGGAGTAAACTCATTTCCCGAACGATTTTTAAAATTATTTTTTCACCACTAAAACCCATGAGACTTGTAGTTTTCAAAAATATTTTCATTTTTGATGAGACGCCGAATGAAAGCAGTTTAATCGCCGGCAACCGAAAACCCGCGATTTCCCGTAAATCCCGTCGGCCGTATAGTCGAATGTATACAAAGAAAGTAAGCAGGGAGTAAACTCATTTCCCGAACGATTTTTAAAATTATTTTTTCACCACTAAAACCCATGAGACTTGTAGTTTTCAAAAATATTTTCATTTTTGATGAGACGCCGAATGAAAGCAGTTTAATCGCCGGCAACCGAAAACCCGCGATTTCCCGTAAATCCGCTCGGCCGTATAGTCGAATGTATACAAAGAAAGTAAGCAGGGAGTAAACTCATTTCCCGAACGATTTTTAAAATTATTTTTTCACCACTAAAACCCATGAGACTTGTAGTTTTCAAAAATATTTTCATTTTTGATGAGACGCCGAATGAAAGCAGTTTAATCGCCGGCAACCGAAAACCCGCGATTTCCCGTAAATCCCGTATAGTCGAATGTATACAAAGAAAGTAAGCAGGGAGTAAACTCATTTCCCGAACGATTTTTAAAATTATTTTTTCACCACTAAAACCCATGAGACTTGTAGTTTTCAAAAATATTTTCATTTTTGATGAGACGCCGAATGAAAGCAGTTTAATCGCCGGCAACCGAAAACCCGCGATTTCCCGTAATCCCTCGGCCCGTATAGTCGAATGTATACAAAGAAAGTAAGCAGGGAGTAAACTCATTTCCCGAACGATTTTTAAAATTATTTTTTCACCACTAAAACCCATGAGACTTGTAGTTTTCAAAAATATTTTCATTTTTGATGAGACGCCGAATGAAAGCAGTTTAATCGCCGGCAACCGAAAACCCGCGATTTCCCGTAAATCCCGTATAGTCGAATGTATACAAAGAAAGTAAGCAGGGAGTAAACTCATTTCCCGAACGATTTTTAAAATTATTTTTTCACCACTAAAACCCATGAGACTTGTAGTTTTCAAAAATATTTTCATTTTGATGAGACGCCGAATGAAAGCAGTTTAATCGCCGGCAACCGAAAACCCGCGATTTCCCGTAAATCCCGTCGGCCGTATAGTCGAATGTATACAAAGAAAGTAAGCAGGGAGTAAACTCATTTCCCGAACGATTTTTAAAATTATTTTTTCACCACTAAAACCCATGAGACTTGTAGTTTTCAAAAATATTTTCATTTTTGATGAGACGCCGAATGAAAGCAGTTTAATCGCCGGCAACCGAAAACCCGCGATTTCCCGTAAATCCCGTATAGTCGAATGTATACAAAGAAAGTAAGCAGGGAGTAAACTCATTTCCCGAACGATTTTTAAAATTATTTTTTCACCACTAAAACCCATGAGACTTGTAGTTTTCAAAAATATTTTCATTTTTGATGAGACGCCGAATGAAAGCAGTTTAATCGCCGGCAACCGAAAACCCGCGATTTCCCGTAAATCCCGGTATAGTCGAATGTATACAAAGAAAGTAAGCAGGGAGTAAACTCATTTCCCGAACGATTTTTAAAATTATTTTTTCACCACTAAAACCCATGAGACTTGTAGTTTTCAAAAATATTTTCATTTTTGATGAGACGCCGAATGAAAGCAGTTTAATCGCCGGCAACCGAAAACCCGCGATTTCCCGTAAATCCCGGTCGGCCGTATAGTCGAATGTATACAAAGAAAGTAAGCAGGGAGTAAACTCATTTCCCGAACGATTTTTAAAATTATTTTTTCACCACTAAAACCCATGAGACTTGTAGTTTTCAAAAATATTTTCATTTTTGATGAGACGCCGAATGAAAGCAGTTTAATCGCCGGCAACCGAAAACCCGCGATTTCCCGTAAATCCTCGCCGTATAGTCGAATGTATACAAAGAAAGTAAGCAGGGAGTAAACTCATTTCCCGAACGATTTTTAAAATTATTTTTTCACCACTAAAACCCATGAGACTTGTAGTTTTCAAAAATATTTTCATTTTTGATGAGACGCCGAATGAAAGCAGTTTAATCGCCGGCAACCGAAAACCCGCGATTTCCCGTAAATCCCGTCGGCCCGTATAGTCGAATGTATACAAAGAAAGTACAGGGAGTAAACTCATTTCCCGAACGATTTTTAAAATTATTTTTTCACCACTAAAACCCATGAGACTTGTAGTTTTCAAAAATATTTTCATTTTTGATGAGACGCCGAATGAAAGCAGTTTAATCGCCGGCAACCGAAAACCCGCGATTTCCCGTAAATCCCGTCGGCCCGTATAGTCGAATGTATACAAAGAAAGTAAGCAGGGAGTAAACTCATTTCCGAACGATTTTTAAAATTATTTTTTCACCACTAAAACCCATGAGACTTGTAGTTTTCAAAAATTTTTCATTTTTGATGAGACGCCGAATGAAAGCAGTTTAATCGCCGGCAACCGAAAACCCGCGATTTCCCGTAAATCCGGCTCGTATAGTCGAATGTATACAAAGAAAGTACAGGGAGTAAACTCATTTCCCGAACGATTTTTAAAATTATTTTTTCACCACTAAAACCCATGAGACTTGTAGTTTTCAAAAATATTTTCATTTTTGATGAGACGCCGAATGAAAGCAGTTTAATCGCCGGCAACCGAAAACCCGCGATTTCCCGTAAATCCCGTATAGTCGAATGTATACAAAGAAAGTAAGCAGGGAGTAAACTCATTTCCCGAACGATTTTTAAAATTATTTTTTCACCACTAAAACCCATGAGACTTGTAGTTTTCAAAAATATTTTCATTTTTGATGAGACGCCGAATGAAAGCAGTTTAATCGCCGGCAACCGAAAACCCGCGATTTCCCGTAAATCCGGACTCGGCCCGTATAGTCGAATGTATACAAAGAAAGTAAGCAGGGAGTAAACTCATTTCCCGAACGATTTTTAAAATTATTTTTTCACCACTAAAACCCATGAGACTTGTAGTTTTCAAAAATATTTTCATTTTTGATGAGACGCCGAATGAAAGCAGTTTAATCGCCGGCAACCGAAAACCCGCGATTTCCCGTAAATCCCGTATAGTCGAATGTATACAAAGAAAGTAAGCAGGGAGTAAACTCATTTCCCGAACGATTTTTAAAATTATTTTTTCACCACTAAAACCCATGAGACTTGTAGTTTTCAAAAATATTTTCATTTTTGATGAGACGCCGAATGAAAGCAGTTTAATCGCCGGCAACCGAAAACCCGCGATTTCCCGTAAATCCCGGACTCGGCCCGTATAGTCGAATGTATACAAAGAAAGTAAGCAGGGAGTAAACTCATTTCCCGAACGATTTTTAAAATTATTTTTTCACCACTAAAACCCATGAGACTTGTAGTTTTCAAAAATATTTTCATTTTTGATGAGACGCCGAATGAAAGCAGTTTAATCGCCGGCAACCGAAAACCCGCGATTTCCCGTAAATCCCGTATAGTCGAATGTATACAAAGAAAGTAAGCAGGGAGTAAACTCATTTCCCGAACGATTTTTAAAATTATTTTTTCACCACTAAAACCCATGAGACTTGTAGTTTTCAAAAATATTTTCATTTTTGATGAGACGCCGAATGAAAGCAGTTTAATCGCGGCAACCGAAAACCCGCGATTTCCCGTAAATCCGGCTCGGCCGTATAGTGAATGTATACAAAGAAAGTAAGCAGGGAGTAAACTCATTTCCCGAACGATTTTTAAAATTATTTTTTCACCACTAAAACCCATGAGACTTGTAGTTTTCAAAAATATTTTCATTTTTGATGAGACGCCGAATGAAAGCAGTTTAATCGCCGGCAACCGAAAACCCGCGATTTCCGTAAATCCCGGCTCGGCGTATAGTCGAATGTATACAAAGAAAGTAAGCAGGGAGTAAACTCATTTCCCGAACGATTTTTAAAATTATTTTTTCACCACTAAAACCCATGAGACTTGTAGTTTTCAAAAATATTTTCATTTTTGATGAGACGCCGAATGAAAGCAGTTTAATCGCCGGCAACCGAAAACCCGCGATTTCCCGTAAATCCCTCGTATAGTCGAATGTATACAAAGAAAGTAAGCAGGGAGTAAACTCATTTCCCGAACGATTTTTAAAATTATTTTTTCACCACTAAAACCATGAGACTTGTAGTTTTCAAAAATATTTTCATTTTTGATGAGACGCCGAATGAAAGCAGTTTAATCGCCGGCAACCGAAAACCCGCGATTTCCCGTAAATCCCGTATAGTCGAATGTATACAAAGAAAGTACAGGGAGTAAACTCATTTCCCGAACGATTTTTAAAATTATTTTTTCACCACTAAAACCCATGAGACTTGTAGTTTTCAAAAATATTTTCATTTTTGATGAGACGCCGAATGAAAGCAGTTTAATCGCCGGCAACCGAAAACCCGCGATT